>CM019713.1:82065630-82188130 GCA_009760885.1 Achatina immaculata | reverse complement strand
CTTTCGATTTCGTCTATATGCCAATCGGTCTTTTTCAAACTAACCATGTACCTGTCACTCGGTTTGATGTATGTCAATCAGTTCTTAAGTAACTATCTATAAAGTCTGTCTGTCAGTCCTTTATTTTTGTCTGCCTTTCGAGAAAACTTGAGAATCTGTTAAATTTCCTTATGAAAAGAAGTTACCCCAGCGAAAATGATGACATACATATGAGGGATTTGTGATTTGTTCAGGTGTTATATTACCTGGATGTGGTGAATGACACACAGGTGAGAATGTGTGGTCTGAACGTCTGTTGGTTATACTGAAATAAATGGGGGGGGGGGTGAGCAAAAGCAATATGTGTGTGGATCCAGAGACCAGAATTTATAGAAATATATGCGACGTGGGGAGAATTTGGAAAGAAGAAAAGGTCCCTTCTAAATAGAAAAAGGGAATAATTGTGGAGGATTTTAAGACTATATGGAAGACCATCTAAAATTGATAACATCATTAGAGATCTCTACAACGGATATGTTTGTGCAGTCAAGACAGAAGAAGGAATGAGCGAATGCTTTCAGATTGAAACAGGCGTGAAACAAGGATGTATATTATCTCAATTGCTTTTTGGAACTGCCATAGACTTTAAAATGAAAAGATGCTGTACAGGTAAAACCGGCATTGACTGGGTACATAGGACCCAACTAGATCTTGATTTTGCAGATGACATAACTCTTATCAGTGACAATGTGAAATCGATGCAGGGAAAAACAGATACCTGTCTTGCTTGGCTAACAAAATCGGTCTTGAAAGTATCAAAGACAAAACAAAAATTATGAAATTTCTCATTAATCAAGAAGGAAAAATATACGTAGAAGGAACAGTTGTTGATGAAGTAAACCAATTTGCATACCTTGGCAGCTACATAGACCAGGATGGTGACACCAGGAAGGAAGTTAGAATTAGAATTGCAAAAGCAGCATCAATCTTCAAGAATCTTGAGAACATATGGAATTCAAAAGTTATAAACACAAACACCAAGTTAAGATTATTCAATTCAAATGTAATATCCACCCTCATTTATGCATGCGAAAGCTGGAAATCAACTAAAGAAACAGATAAGAAATTAGACTCTTTTGAAAACAAATGTCTCAGGAAAATATTTGGTATAAAGTGGAATGAGTTTAAGAACAACGCAGAGATAAGACAGATGAGCAAACAACAACCTGTCTCATAGGTGATCAGAAAAAAAGATGGACATATGTAGGCCATGTGACGAGAAGAAACAATCAGAGAATACCAAAACAAATTATTAAGTGCAACACAACAGGCCGAAGAAAAAGAGGTCAACCACGTGAAACTCTAAAGAGGACACTGTTAAGAGAAGCCAGTTTAGTGGGCATAACATCCCTTGATGAAGTTGAAAGACTCGCCGAGAACAGGAAAACTTGGCAAACAACTATGCGAGCCCTATGTGACGTTTAACGGCACGGGAATGAGGTAAGATGTAAGAAGATGAATTAGTATATGGGAATATTGCTAATTTTCCTCTGTGACAAAGTCAATCAGTCAGTCAGTCATTTGCATGTCCCTTGCGGAACTTTACCTCCCTAACAGCTCTCCTGTAGGGCTCTTGGTTGTAAGAAAGATGCCCTGCTGCTGATGCATCCATTCGCAGATCATCAACGATGTCTTGCAGCCATCTTCGCCTTGGTCTTCCTCTCTTTGACTATCTATGGGTATCTGTTTAGCAGTTTGTGATAAAGTTTTCTAAGGGTAAAGACCCGGGCACACTCTGATCTTCGTCTCTGAACTTTCAGCCTAACTCAGCCAATTTATTATCACTGTAGTACTAGCGGGCATGCATCTTTCTTATCGCAACATATGCCTGTGAGACCTGGACACTTAACAAAACAGCTGAGAAACACATAAATGCCTTTGAATGTAAATGCTACAGAAGAGTTCTTCAAATATCGTGGACACAAAATAAGAACAAATATATCCATACTCCAAGAACTTAATATTGAAGAAGAGTGGCTAGTAAAGAGGATTAAAGAGAGAAAACTGAAATATTTTGGACACATTAAACGTCATGATAATCTAGACAAGACCGTCTTGGAAGGGTACATAATAGGAAAAAGAAAGAGAGGAAGACCAAGGCGAAGATGGCTGCAAGACATTGTTGATGATCTGCGAATGGATGCATCAGCAGCAGGCCATCTTGGTTACAACCGAGAGGCCTACAAGAGAGTTGTTAGGGAGGCAAAGTTCCGCAAGGGACATGCGAATGACTGACTGTAGTACTAACATTACAAACGTATAAAAGTAGTATTAAATATAAAGTGAAAACTATTCTATATAATTAATTTCTTACTCACACATTCACCTGCGTATGTGAATAAACCATGTGATGAAGTTATTTCACATATTTATAGAGACGAGGAAGAAGACAGAGAGAGAAAGAGAGAGGGAGAGACACACAGCGAGAGAGAGAGAGATTGAACATTACAGATAGAGACAGCGAGATATAGAGAAAGAGTGAGAGTAGGACAGATAGAGACATAGAGAAAGAGAGAGCAAGACAGAGACAGCGAGAGAGAGAGAGAGAGAGAGCAAGATAGAGACAGCGAGAAAGAGATAGAGGGAGAAAGAGAGCAAAAAGATAGAGACAGTGATAGAGAGAGCAAGACAGATGCAAAGAGAGAGAAAGAGAGAGAGACAGCAGTGCGGATAGAGACAGCTAGAGAGAGAGGGAGAGAGAAGGAGAGAGGGAGAGGAAGACAGAGAGATACGGAGCAAAACGGATAGAGACAGCGAAAGAGAGGAAAGAGCTAAAATGTGGCAAAGAGCAAGAGAGAGAGAGAGAGAGAGAGATAGACAGACAGACAGACAGACAGACAGACAGAAAGAGAGAGAGCAGGGTGGATAGAGACAGCGAGGGAAAGAGGGAGAGAGAGGCAGAGAGAGAGAGAGCAAAACGGATAGAGACCGCGAAAGAGAGGAAAGAGCTAACGTGAGGCAAAGAGCAAGAGACAGAGAGACAGAGACAGAGAGAGAGAGAGCAGGGCGGATAGAGAGTGAGAGAGAGAGAGAGGGAGAGAGACAGAGAAAGCAAAGCGGATAGAGACTACGAAAGAGAGAAGCAAGAGCTAAAGTGAAGCAAAGAACAAGAGAGAGAGAGAGACAGAGAGAGAGAGAGAGAGGTGATAATGGAAAAAAATGAGAAGAAATAAAAAAAATATAGGAGACATTGATCTGAGAGGGGAAAAAACCTCTATGTCTGATCATATTTTTTTAACAATATTTTTTATCAAAATTTGTTTGCTGATGACAAGATTGGGTAAAAATTGACATTCTTATCTCGAGGTTAATGGCATCCGGGATGGTAACATTATAACGTGAACTTCATAACATAATTATTTGACATATTTGTTAGGACATGATTTTTGAAACTCTGGGGCCTTTATCTAGCACCTTCTGCGCTTTGGAAATTTTAGAAGCGAACCTCGCGGCAGTCTCCCACATGATCTGGCGAGGTTTCAGCCACACTCCGGCCTCATCAGACACACAGGATCTGGTGAGGTTTCAGCCACACTCCGGCCTCATCAGACACACAGGATCTGGTGAGGTTTCAGCCACACACACAGGATCTGGTGAGGTTTCAGCCACACATACATGATCTGGTGAGGTTTCATCCACACTCCGGCCACACATACATGATCTGGTGAGGTTTCAGCCACACTACGGCCACATCAGACACACAGGTTCTGGTGAGGTTTCAACCACACTCCGGCCACATCAGACACACAGGTTCTGGTGAGGTTTCAGCCACACTCCGGCCACATCATGATCTGGTGAGGTTTCAGCCACACTCCGGTCACATCAGACACAGGATTAACCTCTGTCTCGTTCGTGGGATATGAGTGATATCAAGATCTAATTATCGAAGTGGATCTTGGAAGTATCTGACACATTCATTGTGACCAGAGTCACTGTGTGTAGTCAGACCACGTGCCCTTTCTTGGGTTCTTGATAGCTGGTGTAGTAGAGAAAATGTTGTGTCGGATGGTGAGTGGATGTGGTTAAAGGGTAAAGGAACTTGTGAAACATGTTGATGAGATGTTGTGTGTTAGTATCCACACTTGTTCTAGATTTCAGAGTACACTAGTTAGTAAGTAAGTTAGTCAGTTAGTAAGTTAATTAGTTAATTAACTAGTCATTCATTCATTTGCATGTTCCTTGCGGAACTTTGCCTCCCAAACAGCACTCCTGTAGGCCTCTCGGTTGTGAGCAAGATGGCCTGCTGCTGTTGCATCCATTTCCAGATCGTCAACGATGTCTTGCAGCCATCTTCGTCTTGGTCTTCCTCTTTTTCTTTTTCCCATTATGTATCCTTCCAATACGGCCTTCTCTAAATTATCATGACGTTTAATGTGTCCAAAATATTTAAGTTTTCTCTCTTTAATCCTCTTCACTAGCCAGACTTCTTCAATATTAAGCTCTTGTAGTATCGATATATTTGTTCTTTTTTGTGTCCACGATATTTGGAGAACTCTTCTGTAGCATTTACATTCAAAGGCATTTATGTGTTTCTCAGATGTTTTGTTAAGTGTCCAGGTCTCACAGGCATATGTTGCTATGGGAAAGATGCATGCCCTTAAAAATCTTATTTTTGTAGTTCTGTCTGCTCCTCTCCACAGATTCTTTATTTGTTTTACTTTCTGAAGAGCGATAGATGTCCTCCTTTTAATTTCCCTCATTATATCTCCATTATTAGTTAGTAGTGATCCAAGATATTCAAAACTCTCCACTTCTTCCAGTTTTTCCTCATTGATACATATTTCAGTTGCCTTGTTTGTTTTGTCAGTTGTCATCAATTTAGTTTTCTTTGCATTAAGATAGAGGTTCTGCTCTTCGCTGTTCTTGCGGACTGACATAATTAGTTTTTCCATTCCTTTTTGTGTTGTGGACAGCAATACTGTGTCATCAGCATATCCAATCTCTGGTATTTCATAACCTCCAACTGTTATGGCATCGTAATATTCTTTGTCTACATCTTCTCTAACATTCCTCATTATATTTTCAGTATACAAGTTAAATAAGTAGGGTGACAATATGCACCCCTGACGGACCCCTTGTTTTATGTCAAACCAAGTTGTTGTTTCACTATTTATTCTTACTGCTGCTTGTTGGTCTAGATACAGCAGTGATGTTAATTGTATCAAATGTTTTGGAAATCCCATTTTTTCCATTATTTCCCAAAGTTTAACTAGTTACTTAGTTAATTTTGTTAGTTAGATAGTTAGTAAGTTAGTTATTTAGTTAATTTGTAAGTTAGTAAGTTAGTTAGTAAGTTAGTTAGTAAGTAAGTTAGTTAGTTAGTTAGTTAGTTAGTTAGTAAGTCAGTTAGTTAGTTAGTTAGTAATTAGTTAGTTAGTTTGTTAGTTAGTTAGTAAGTTAGTAAGTTAGTTAGTAAGTTAGTTAGTTAGTAAGTTAGTTAGTTAGTTAGTAAGTTAGTTAGTTAGTAAGTCAGTTAGTTAGTTAGTTAGTAAGTTAGTTAATTAGTTAATTTGTAAGTTAGTTAGTTAGTTAGTTAGTTAGTTAGTTAGTTAGTTAGTTAGTTAGTTAGTTAGAAAGGAAGGGAGAAAAGAGAGAATAAAGGAAAGAAGGAATAAAGGAAGGAAGGAAAGAATAAAGGAAGGAAGGAAAAAAAGAAAGGAATAGAGGAAGGAAGAAATAAATTAAGGAAGGAAGGAAGGAATAAAAGAAGAAAGGAAGGAAGGGCCTCATCCATGCACCTGGACACACCCACAGGTGCTGCAAATCAAATCCTCATTTATCTCCTTCAGCATACAGAAACTACACCTGTCTAGTGTTGACTGACCTTCCTTTCGGAGCTTGTGACAAGTCGTTCATGTTTTACCACCCCAAGCTCCACTCCCCCCTTCATTCTTGGCAACTATGTTAGTTCACAATTGTCCAGTCAAGTCCATTATTCTTGTGGCAACGACGTTAGTTCACAGTTATGTAGTCAAGTCCTTCATTCTTGGCAACGACGTTAGTTCACAGTTGTCAAGTCAAGTCCTTTATTCTTGGAAACGATGTTAGTTCACAGTTGTCCAGTCAAGTCCTTTATTCTTGGAAATGATGTTAGTTCACAGTTGTCCAGTCAAGTCCTTTATTCTTGGAAACGATGTTAGTTCACAGTTGTCAAGTCAAGTCCTTTATTCTTAGAAGCGATGTTAGTTCACAGTTGTCCAGTCAAGTCCTTTATTCTTGGAAATGATGTTAGTTCACAGTTGTCCAGTCAAGTCCTTTATTCTTGGAAACGATGTTAGTTCACAGTTGTCCAGTCAAGTCCTTTATTCTTGGAAACGATGTTAGTTCACAGTTGTCCAGTCAAGTCCTTTATTCTTGGCAACTATGTTAGTTCACAGTTGTCCAGTCAAGTCCTTTATTCTTGGAAATGATGTTAGTTCACAGTTGTCCAGTCAAGTCCTTTATTCTTGGAAATGATGTTAGTTCACAGTTGTCCAGTCAAGTCCTTTATTCTTGGAAACGATGTTAGTTCACAGTTGTCAAGTCAAGTCCTTTATTCTTAGAAGCGATGTTAGTTCACAGTTGTCCAGTCAAGTCCTTTATTCTTGGAAATGATGTTAGTTCACAGTTGTCTAGTCAAGTCCTTTATTCCATCAGCTTCTCTTATGGCATTGATGACGTCTACCCTATCCACTGCCTGCTCTTCCTCTGTGACACCTGAGTCGACCAGCTGATTTGTTCTTTCATTTCCAGCAGACACCTGCTTGGACAGGTAGAAAAATGAAGGCCATTGGGTGGATCTGTGAAGCCTACCAGGATCCAAGCCGCTGTTGACTTAAGAGAGAGAGAGAGCTTGAACTTTCTTGAGCATGTTCCCCGAGTCGCTCAAATTTCAGGTAGTCCTGGTATCTGAGACCAGAGATCATGCTAGGATTTTTTTTTTACCTGTACAATTATACCTGTCTTTCATCTTACACGGAGTACTTTCTGAAATAGCGGTTTTCTCAGTACAACATTCGGTACCTTATATGTAAACAAACATCCAAGGAAAGTTAGTGCTCGTATGAACTTTTTTTTCTTTCTTTCTCTTATTTGCCGGCGAGATTTCATCTTTTAAAACAAAACGCTGACACGCTGAAGCGAAGTCAAAACACCAACAGCATGTTGAGGGGGAGGTCTAAAGACAGGTGTGCTCAGGTAAAGGCGTACATCAGGTGTGCTGGCAAGAAGGACTATACTCTTCATAAGGAGCTGGGATCGATAAAGGTAAGACGCATCAAACAAGGCAGATCCTGGATGACTGAGGCTGAGGATACAATAAAGTGAATTTTGCAGTCTAGATGAGGTGCCTAAAGGTGATGACTGGTTACGGGTACAGGACCGACCTCAGCTAACAAAGGTTACATAAGGGTCGTGAATGTAGAGACTGGGCACAGGGGGCGGTGGAACTCTGGGTTCAAGATCTCATCCAGCATCACTGTGGGTCTTCCAGCATCACTGTGGGTCTTCCAGCATCACTGTGGGTCTTCCAGCATCACTGTGGGTCTTCCAGCATCACTGTGGGTCTTCCAGTATCACTGTGGGTCTTCCAGCATCACTGTGGGTCTTCCAGCATCACTGTGGGTCTTCCAGCATCACTATGGGTCTTCCGACACGATAATACATACAGATGGCTCATTGTCTCAGAACAGCAGAAGTGGTTGGAGTTTTGGTGCCGGCTGAAATGGAAGAGTAGTGGCAAAGGGTTCGGGAGCCTTTGAAGTCAACACTTTTCAAGCATGAGAATGGAAATAGAGTCTGTGTCGGTACCAGCGGAGTGGTTAGTTGCTCATGATGTGGTTGATGGTGTTATTGTGACGGATTCATGGAGTATGCTCCGTAAGATTGAGAAGAATTTCTTTCGAAAAGAATGGGTTCATCTTTTAAGCCAGTCAGCTGTGACAGGCCTAACGTGGCTTTATGTCCAGGGCATGCGGGAGTATATGGCAATGATGTGGCTGACAGACTTGCTGGACAGGCTAAAATAAATGGGAGACTGGCAGTGGACATTGCTAAGGCTGTACTGGACAGACTGCGGGAGAATGAAGAGCCGGAATGGAAGAACAATGTAGCTGTGAGGAGACTGCTGGAGCTAGGACAAATTAAAGGTGCTGGCAGGAGATCTGAACTGTGTGACAGAAAACACATCGTAAACAACCAACATTTGACAGGAACTATCAGCAAACAAACTCTTGGACAGACGCTGCGGCATGCGGCGGGGCATATATGGGGCTGTCCCGAATACAGTGAAGCCGGTGTCTGAACTTTGAACTAGGAAGTAAACTCTGGCGAAATTCTCCTTTATGCAAATGGAACATGGTCCACCTACTCGCCTGATTATCCTGCAACCAGTTTTGCTGTGTTTTTTTGTTTTTTTTTTAAACCAGATTTTTAACATTATAAACCGGTTACGGTAACCGAGGGCTTCCAAAAGTTTTTTTTTGGGGGGGACTGGTAATTTATCAGTAATTGTCAGTTAAGGCGATCACTGGTTGGGTCGGCTGAGAGCTTCTGTCACAGCCAGGGGTTCCATGTGATGATACTTGTGGATCTATGTGATGATAATTGTGGTTCCATGTGATGATACTTGTGGTTCCATGTGATGGTACTTGTGCTTTCATGTGATGATACTTGTGCTTTCATGTGATGATACTTATGGTTCCATGTGATGATACTTGTGCTTTCATGTGATGGTACTTATGGTTCCATGTGATGATACTTGTGCTTTCATGTGATGATACTTGTGGTTCCACGCGATGATAATTGTGGATCTATGTGATGATACCTGTGCTTTCATGTGATGATACTTGTGGTTCCACGCGATGATACTTGTGGATCTATGTGATGATACTTGTGCTTCCATGTGATGATACTTGTGCTTCCATGTGATGGTACTTGTGCTTCCATGTGATGATACTTGTGCTTCCATGTGATGATACTTGTGCTTCCATGTGATGATACTTGTGCTTCCATGTGATGATACTTGTGCTTTCATGTGATGATACTTGTGCTTTCATGTGATGATACTTGTGCTTCCATGTGATGATACTTATGGATCTATGTGATGATACTTGTGCTTTCATGTGATGATACTTGTGCTTCCATGTGATGATACTTGTGCTTCCATGTGATGATACTTGTCGCTACAGCAAAGGCACTTAACTTGGTGTAGCTTTAAGGCACCATATTACTGACACGAGACAAAGCGCGGTCTTTGTATCTACCATAAAAGTCCCTTGATTTATACAATCACCACCTGTCTCTGAACCTCACACTCTTCATTATGCTCGAGCAAGAACCTGGTGGCCGTTCTTGTCCGTGGAGAAAGCTGATAAACAGTAGAGAAAACACACAACTCCAGAACAAAAGTTTCAACAGATTTTATTCTTTTTTCTCAGCAGATTTCTAACAAGTATGTCTGTACTTATCAACAGTTTCTTCTCGGCTAACACTATTTACAACAACGTATGTACAATCTCATGAATTACACCAAAACGACATTTCATATTCTGTAAATCTAAAATTGTTGTTACAGCAGAAACGTTAAAATTTAACTTTTCTCAGACCGGAAGCAGTTTTAACGGCGCTGAATATAAAATACAGTAAAGGAAAAAAAAGAAAAATTCACATAATTCAGTTTTAGACCTTTAAACAAATTAGGGAACAAAATAATTAAACAATCTCATTATTTATAGTTATCACAGTTTTACTGCAGTGGCTATGTGTTTGTTAACAACAAATGTTTGTGTGGTACACAAATTTGTTTCGTTTTTCTGTTTCGAAGATTCAAATTTTAATTTACTGTATATCTCAGTAGAGGGAAAACTGCGGCTCGGCAGTCACATGCGGCTATCTGAAATATAATATGCGGTTAGCTAAACATATTTTGCCTTAGCTTTCCTTCTTACATAAGAATTAAAATGAAAGGTAAAGAAAAACGTTCAAGATTTATGTTTATTTACCAGGTAAAAACTGAGAATCCACTGGAATAGAATAGGCCAAGCAAAGACTGCATTTCAGAGAATGAGAAACATATTAGCTAACACATCCTTATCAATGAATGTTAGAAAACGAGTCCTAAAACACTACATTGAACCTATCTTGTTATATGGAAGTGAATCATGGACAATAGGCAAGTCTGCACACAAATCATTGGAAGCAGCAGAAATGTGGTTTATTAGAAGAATGTTGCGAATCCCCTGGACAGCAAAAATAACTAATGAAGAATGTATGAGAAGAGCTGGAGAGACAAAAAACCTTGTCAAAAAGATAAGAGAGAGAGACAATGTACTTTCATAGGACATGCAATGAGAAGAGGGGGCATTGAAAATATTATAACAACAGGAAAAATAGAAGGAATAAGATCAAGAGGAAGACCAATAGAAATGATACTGGACAGTCTGACGGGATGGTGTGAGAAGAGATCACCAACTGAGCTGATGGCCTGCATGAAGGATCGTGTACTCAATAACCAATGCCAGTCGGCACGGCACATGATAGTGATGATGATGATGATGATGATGATGACTGGATTAAAACAGAGGTTCAGTTTTAATCATCATCATCATCATCATCATTGCCTGTCACTCACGCAGAGATACAGGCCACACATAAAGTCATCCCAGTTCCTGGATGTGGTCTTAATTTTCATAGCAAGTAAATATTTAAGTTTGTAAATGCTAATTTTAATTCTAGATCCGGGTCAGAGATTTAAGAAATGTTGTGATCAGCCAGGATTACAGAGAACTTGTACGGAAAGATCAGCAATCGTAGAGGTCAGTTATAGCAACAAATAAATATTATTACGCACACACAATTCTCAATATTTGTGTAGAACCTTTGTAACAAAATGTATATGTAACAATAAAAACAAATTACGTGTAACACTTTTAAAATGTCTTGTGCTTTCATGTGATGATACTTATGGTTCCATGTGATGATACTTGTGCTTTCATGTGATGGTACTTATGGTTCCATGTGATGATACTTGTGCTTTCATGTGATGATACTTGTGGTTCCACGCGATGATACTTGTGGATCTATGTGATGATACTTGTGCTTTCATGTGATGATACTTGTGGTTCCACGCGATGATACTTGTGGATCTATGTGATGATACTTGTGCTTCCATGTGATGATACTTGTGCTTCCATGTGATGATACTTGTGCTTCCATGTGATGATACTTGTGCTTCCATGTGATGATACTTGTGCTTCCATGTGATGATACTTGTGCTTCCATGTGATGATACTTGTGCTTTCATGTGATGATACTTGTGCTTTCATGTGATGATACTTGTGCTTCCATGTGATGATACTTGTGGATCTATGTGATGATACTTGTGCTTCCATGTGATGATACTTGTGCTTCCATGTGATGATACTTGTGCTTCCATGTGATGATACTTGTCGCTACACAAAGGCACTTAACTTGGTGTAGCTTTAAAGCACCATATTACTGACACGAGACAAAGCGCGGTCTTTGTATCTACCATAAAAGTCCCTTGATTTATACAATCACCACCTATCTCTGAACCTCACACTCTTCATTATGCTCGGGCAAGAACCTGGTGGCCGTTCTTGTCCGTGGAGAAAGCTGATAAACAGCAGAGAAAACATACAACTCCAGAACAAAAGTTTCAACAGATTTTATTCTTTTTTCTCAGCAGATTTCTAACAAGTATGTCTGTACTTATCAACAGTTTCTTCTCGGCTAACACTATTTACAACAACGTATGTACAATCTCATGAATTACACCAAAACGACATTTCATATTCTGTAAATCTAAAATTGTTGTTACAGCAGAAACGTTAAAATTTAACTTTTCTCAGACCGGAAGCAGTTTTAACGGCGCTGAATATAAAATACAGTAAAGGAAAAAAAGAAAAATTCACATAATTCAGTTTTAGACCTTTAAACAAATTAGGGAACAAAATAATTAAACAATCTCATTATTTATAGTTATCACAGTTTTACTGCAGTGGCTATGTGTTTGTTAACAACAAATGTTTGTGTGGTACACAAATTTGTTTCGTTTTTCTGTTTCGAAGATTCAAATTTTAATTACTGTATATCTCAGTAGAGGGAAAACTGCGGCTCGGCAGTCACATGCGGCTATCTGAAATATAATATGCGGTTAGCTAAACATATTTTGCCTTAGCTTTCCTTCTTACATAAGAATTAAAATGAAAGGTAAAGAAAAACGTTCAAGATTTATGTTTATTTACCAGGTAAAAACTGAGAATCCACTGGAATAGAATAGGCCAAGCAAAGACTGCATTTCAGAGAATGAGAAACATATTAGCTAACACATCCTTATCAATGAATGTTAGAAAACGAGTCCTAAAACACTACATTGAACCTATCTTGTTATATGGAAGTGAATCATGGACAATAGGCAAGTCTGCACACAAATCATTGGAAGCAGCAGAAATGTGGTTTATTAGAAGAATGTTGCGAATCCCCTGGACAGCAAAAATAACTAATGAAGAATGTATGAGAAGAGCTGGAGAGACAAAAAACCTTGTCAAAAAGATAAGAGAGAGAGACAATGTACTTTCATAGGACATGCAATGAGAAGAGGGGGCATTGAAAATATTATAACAACAGGAAAAATAGAAGGAATAAGATCAAGAGGAAGACCAATAGAAATGATACTGGACAGTCTGACGGGATGGTGTGAGAAGAGATCACCAACTGAGCTGATGGCCTGCATGAAGGATCGTGTACTCAATAACCAATGCCAGTCGGCACGGCACATGATAGTGATGATGATGATGATGATGATGATGACTGGATTAAAACAGAGGTTCAGTTTTAATCATCATCATCATCATCATCATTGCCTGTCACTCACGCAGAGATACAGGCCACACATAAAGTCATCCCAGTTCCTGGATGTGGTCTTAATTTTCATAGCAAGTAAATATATTTAAGTTTGTAAATGCTAATTTTAATTCTAGATCCGGGTCAGAGATTTAAGAAATGTTGTGATCAGCCAGGATTACAGAGAACTTGTACGGAAAGATCAGCAATCGTAGAGGTCAGTTATAGCAACAAATAAATATTATTACGCACACACAATTCTCAATATTTGTGTAGAACCTTTGTAACAAAATGTATATGTAACAATAAAAACAAATTACGTGTAACACTTTTTAAAATGTCTTGCTGTTCTCGAATATTTGAAGTTTATCACAGGTGGCTCTTAAGTTAACCAACTTTGCTGACCACTGATATAAATGGCATGTAAGTTTCGGAAAGTGTTTATTGTAGTTTGTTTGTGTGGACTTAGGATTTTTGTTTGCTACTGAAAGACTTAAATAACATGGAAGCAGTTTGGAAAACAAGGTCGCGGAGCCAAGCCAAGCCATGGGGTAGGTTTTCTGTGAGAAACAACAGGAATTTTAGCACGGTTTTCCACAGCTCCTGTTGCGTGTAGTATCATGATATTTACTGGTTTGCTAATGTAAGTTTGTGTAGGTACCAACATATTTACTGGTTTGCTAATGTAAGTTTGTGTAGGTACCAACATATTTACTGGTTTGCTAATGTAAGTTTGTGTAGGTACCAACATATTTACTGGTTTGCTAATGTAAGTTTGTGTAGGTACCAACATATTTACTGGTTTGCTAATGTAAGTTTGTGTAGGTACCAACATGATATTTACTGGTTTGCTAATGTAAGTTTGTGTAGGTACCAACATATTTACTGGTTTGCTAATGTAAGTTTGTGTAGGTACCAACATGATATTTACTGGTTTGCTAATGTACGTTTGTGTAGGTACCAACATGATATTTACTGGTTTGCTAATGTACGTTTGTGTAGGTACCAACATGATATTTACTGGTTTGCTAATGTAAGTTTGTGTAGGTACCAACATGATATTTACTGGTTTGCTAATGTAAGTTTGTGTAAGTACCAACATGATATTTACTGATTTGCTAATGTAAGTTTGTGTAGGTACTAACATGATATTTACTGGTTTGCTAATGTAAGTTTGTGTAAGTACCAACATGATATTTACTGATTTGCTAATGTAAATTTGTGTAGGTACCAACATGATATTTACTGATTTGCTAATGTAAGTTTGTATAGGTACCAATATAATATTTACTGATTTTCTAATGTACGTTTGTATAGGCACACCATAATATTTACTGATTTTCTAATATAAGTTTGTGTAGATATCAACATGTAATATAATAAAACACGTTATTATATCGTTGCTAATGTAAGTGCTAACACATTACTCTAGATCTGCTGATGTAACTAGCAACACATTATTGTAAGTCTGTAAACGCAAAGAGAACAAGATATATTGTTCTAGTAGTTCTATCATCAACTACAAACAAGTTCGTTCGTTACTTCTATTGCAAATATTTATCTATACGACTGTACAATGTAAACACATTACAGCACCGGTTTCGTTTTCGACATTTTGGGCTGCACTATACTTTTATTCCATCGGGGGCAGGGGGAGGGGGAGGGGGGTGGTGAAGTTTGTGGGAAAGGGGCGGGGGAAGACTGACCCACCAAATGATTGACATTCATTCATTCATTTGCACGTATCTTGAGGAACTTTGCCTCCCTAACAGCTTTCCTGTAGGCCTCTCGGTTGTGAAGAAGATGGCCTGCTGCTGATGCATCCATTTGCAGATTATCAACGGTGTCTTGCAGCCATCGTCGCCTTGGTCTTCCTCTCTTTCTTTTTCCCATTACATGTCTTTCCAAGACGGTTTTCTCTAGATTATCATGACGTTTAATGTGACCAAAATATTTAAGTTTTCTTAATGATTGACAACAATGTCAAATATGTATCACACACAGAGTCGTGATAACTGACTTATCACCTGCTCTCTGACTGATATCGCAGCAGTATGTGACTGAAAATCTCGATGTCTAAATGCTGTCCAAAATGTTCCAATTTTCGTTGGAAAAACAGTTAAAGATATTTACTGGTTTGCTAATGTAAGTTTGTGTAGGTACCAACATGATATTTACTGGTTTGCTAATGTAAGTTTGTGTAGGTACCAACATGATATTTACTGGTTTGCTAATGTAAGTTTGTGTAAGTACCAACATGATATTTACTGGTTTGCTAATGTACGTTTGTGTAGGTACCAACATGATATTTACTGGTTTGCTAATGTAAGTTTGTGTACGTACCAACATGATATTTACTGATTTGCTAATGTAAGTTTGTGTACGTACCAACATGATATTTACTGGTTTGCTAATGTAAGTTTGTGTAAGTACCAACATGATATTTACTGATTTGCTAATGTAAGTTTGTATAGGTACCAATATAATATTTACTGATTTTCTAATGTAGGTTTGTATAGGCACACCATAATATTTACTGATGTTCTAATATAAGTTTGTGTAGATATCAACATGTAATATAATAAAACACGTTATTATATCGTTGCTAATGTAAGTGCTAACACATTACTCTAGATCTGCTGATGTAACTAGCAACACATTATTGTAAGTCTGTAAACGCAAAGAGAGCAAGATATATTGTTCTAGTAGTTCTACCATCAACTACAAACAAGTTCGTTCGTTACTTCTATTGCAAATATTTATCTATACGACTGTACAATGTAAACACATTATGGCACCGGTTTCGTTTTCGACATTTTGGGCTGCACTATACTTTTATTCCATCGGGGGCAGGGGGAGGGGGAGGGGGGTGGTGAAGTTTGTGGGAAAGGGGCGGGGGAAGACTGACCCACCAAATGATTGACATTCATTCATTCATTTGCACGTATCTTGAGGAACTTTGCCTCCCTAACAGCTTTCCTGTAGGCCTCTCGGTTGTGAAGAAGATGGCCTGCTGCTGATGCATCCATTTGCAGATTATCAACGGTGTCTTGCAGCCATCGTCGCCTTGGTCTTCCTCTCTTTCTTTTTCCCATTACATGTCTTTTCCAAGACGGTTTTCTCTAGATTATCATGACGTTTAATGTGACCAAAATATTTAAGTTTTCTTAATGATTGACAACAATGTCAAATATGTATCACACACAGAGTCGTGATAACTGACTTATCACCTGCTCTCTGACTGATATCGCAGCAGTATGTGACTGAAAATCTCGATGTCTAAATGCTGTCCAAAATGTTCCAATTTTCGTTGGAAAAACAGTTAAAGATCTTCACATGTTTGTTCAAAAGTGATAGTCTATAACCACATTCACTTCTGGGATAATAAATCACGTGATTTTCTTCTGTACGGTATTGTTAGGGGCTGTTGTAACTGTGCTTGCACAGGGTAATGGGAGTCACTGTTATTGAGGAGTCACTGCTCCTGGGGAGTCACTGTTATTGAGGAGTCACCACTTCTGGGGAGTCACTGCTATTAAGGTGTCACCACTTCTGTGGAGTTACTGGTATAGGGAGTCAATCATTATTTTCTTGGAGTCACTGCTTCTAGGGAGTTACCAATTCTGGAGAGTCACTTTTTGTGGTTCACCACTTCTGAGGGGTCAATGTTATTGAAGGGATCACTGTTATTAAAAAGTCACTGTTATTAAGGAGTCAGTATTATTAAAAAGTCACTGTTATTAAGGAGTCAGTATTATTAAAAAGTCACTGTTATTAAGGAGTCAGTATTATTAAAAAGTCACTGTTATTAAGGAGTCAGTATTATTAAAAAGTTACTGTTATTGAGAAGTTACTATTATTAAAGAGTCACTGTTATTGTGGTGTCACTGTTATTAAAGAGTCACTGTTATTGAGGGAAACTGTTATTAAAGAGTCACTGTTATTGAAGAGTCACTGTTATTGAAGAGTCACTGTTATTGAGAAGTCACTGTTATTAAAGAGTCACTGTTATTAAAGAGTCACTGTTATTGAGGGGAAACTGTTATTAAAGAGTCACTGTTATTGAAGAGTCACTGTTACTGAAGAGTCACTGTTACTGAGGAGTCACTGTTATTAAAGAGTCACTGTTATTAAAGAGTCACTGTTATTGAAGAGTCACTGTTATTAAACAGTCACTGTTATTGAAGAGTCACTCTTATTAAGGAGTCTCTGTTATTTATTTAGGACTCAATGTTATTGAGAAGTCAGTGTTATTGATAAGTCAATGTTATTAAAGAGTCACTATTACTGAGGGATCACTATTAATAAGGAGTCACCGCCGTTGCTGAGCCACTATTACTGAGATTAACCACATCTGATTAATCACTAATACTGAGGAGTCAGGGCCTCCGAGGAGTCACTGCCATAAAGGAGTCATCATTTTCGTGGAGTCACTGCCATAAAGGAGTCATCACTTTCGTGGAGTCACTGCCATAAAGGAGTCATCACTTTCGTGGAGTCACTGCCATAAAGGAGTCATCATTTTCGTGGAGTCACTGCCATAAAGGAGTCATCACTTTCGTAGAGTCACTGCCATAAAGGAGTCATCATTTTCGTGGAGTCACTGCCATAAAGGAGTCATCACTTTCGTGGAGTCACTGTCATAAAGGAGTCATCACTTTCGTGGAGTCACTGCCATAAAGGAGTCATCACTTTCGTGGAGTCACTGCCATAAAGGCGTCATCACTTTCGTGGAGTCACTGCCATAAAGGAGTCATCACTTTCGTTGAGTCACTGCCATAAAGGAGTCATCACTTTCGTGGAGTCACTGCTATTGGGGCGTCACTGCTAAAGAAAATGCATGGACCAGTAACGAACTTCTAAGAACACAGGGACAGTCGTGATGTCTGCCAATGAAATTTACCAGAAGTTTATCCAATGAAAACCATCTCTGCTACCAACCAACGAAAATTGTCCTTGCTACTGTCCAACGAAAATCAGGCCCGTAACATCCAATGAAAACTGTCACTGCTACCATCCAATGAAAATTGTTCCTGCTGCCATCCAATGAAAATTGTCCCTGCTACCGTCCAATGAAAATTGTCCCTGCTACCGTCCAATGAAAATTGTCCCTGCTACCATCCAATGAAAATTGTCCTGACAGAGATTCTCAGCTGGGCAGGCAAGCAGCTTCTCTAAGTCTAATAAGAGTATTTGTTTTCCCCACACGGGCAAGAAGAAAACGGTGAACAACGGTTCTGAAGGATGATCTTGGGGCGAGATTCGGGGGGCAGCCTGTTTTGACAAAAGGGACTAGGATCTGATACATTGAGAACCACTGATCTCTAACATGACAAATTGTGTTCTAAAAGAAATCACGAGTAGCAGCCCACAAGACGGGACTACATCACTGAGACTGAGTGCAAGCTCGTCAGTTACCGCGTAACAACGTACAGGCAGTTTATAATCTGCGGCTTGTAGCAAGTTCCCACTCATTCAAATGTGTCTTATGGTCTCTCTCTCTCTCTCTCTCTCTCTCTCTCTCTGAAAGGGCAGAATGTAAGACGGGCCTGCGTGCCCAATTCTTTACCCTTTAAAAATAAAGATTATTCATTCATTCATTCATTCTCTCTCTCTCTCTCTCTTCCTTGAGGGCAATGCACTCTTCAAAGAAAAGAAAGTCCTCTAGTGTACATGTTATATAAACGATGTTTACAGTGCTGTATAACACACAAATTAACCTGTAACGAAAGCACAAATTAACCTGTATTGAACGCACAAATTAACCTGCACTGAACGCACAAATTAACCTGTATTGAATGCACAAATTAACCTGTATTGAAACACGATGATCGTTGCAAACATAGAACAAGTACTTTGGAAAGTACATTGCAAAATCTAAGATCTCTAATGACTTATTTCTTTCTTTCTCTTTTTCTTTCTTTCTTTCTTTTTTTTCTTTCTTTCTTTCTTTCTTATCCCTTCAGTGCCAAAGATATAGCGCTGCTGGTAGCAAGATATTTCCACTTTTGTCATTCCTTTTCTATCTTCTTGGCTGTCTCCCATGTCAGTCCTTTGCTAGCTTCTTGGCTGTCTTCCATGTCAGTCCTATGCTATCTTCTTGGTTGTCTCCCATGTCAGTCCTATGCTATCTTCTTGGCTGTCCCCCATGTCAGTCCTATGCTATCTTCTTGGCTGTCTCCCATGTCAGTCCTATGCTATCTTCTTGGCTATCTCCCATGTCAGTCCTATGCTATCTTCTTGGCTGTCACCAATGTCAGTCCTATGCTATCTTCTTGGCTGTCACCCATGGCAGTCCTTTTTCCCGGCATTCTCTCTGCTGTACGTCTTCATACCTCCTTGTGCTGCCCCATGCTTCTTTTGCCCAGTGAAGTCCAGATTACAGCTGTTTGTGGTAAAGACACATCATCAAATCAGTAATTACAAAAAAAAAAGAATAATTGCCCTATTTCTGTATCTCGTTCACTCAAAGCATTAGTTGCGATTGTCTCAAAGTATATTTAACACTTAGGTTCCACCAAAAGAGAGAATAGAATGCTGTACGCATTGATCTCTTATACATCTTTCATATATTCAAACTTTGGGAGTGAAAAGAAAAGGAGGGTTAAACAAAAGATGTGGAACTGATCGATTTTATGACTGAATGCAGAAACGTGCCAGCAGATATCCAGAAAGGGGAGCTAAATCTGTCATCATTTGGTGAAGATGCCCTCGCAAGAGGACGAGCCCTTGATGGTCCTCCTGAAGAGTTTGTTGAAGAACGAGACTGGGGAGGGCGTCCGGCTTCTGGACTTGGTTGGGGCCGGGGGAAAGAGCGTGGAGCCGGGAGGCTGCAGCTGGAGCCGTATTTGGGTCAAGGTTCCGGCCACCAGCTCGTCGACCTGGTGGTTGAGGGCTGCCGATGTTTCGATGTACTTGCAGTCGAAGGTGTTGGCTACCTCTTTGGCTTCTGTGGGCAGCAAGATTTCAGACGTGTAATTTTAGTGAAAAATGATGTAGTGGTTATTCATAAGAACATTTAATACACGTAATTTTAGTGGAAAATGATGTAGTGGTTATTCATAAGAACATTTAATACACGTAATTTTAGTGAAAAATGATGTAGTGGTTATTCATAAGAACATTTAATACACGTAATTTTAGTGGGAAATGATACAGTAGTTATTCACAAGAATATCTAATACACGTAAATTTAGTGGAAAATGATACAATAGTTATTCATAAGAACATTTGATATACGTAATTTTAGTGGAAAATGATACAACGGTTATTCATAAAAACATCAGATATACGTAATTTTATTGGAAAATGATACAACGGTTATTCATAAAAACACGTGATATACGTAATTTTAGTGGAAAATGATACAACAGTTATTCATGAGAAGATTGAAAACAAAAAGAAGAAAAAAATACGAAAAAGAAAATTGAAATAAATAAATGTCTTACAGTATGTTCAGTCATTCACTGCGTGACGCTCAGTGGGACGTTGACGATTATGCCTCTCCATTGTGTGCAGTCCGTGGTACCTGCAATCAAGTCTGTTGATTTTCTTTGACTGTACCACTTAGTGAAGTTAGTGACACATGTTTCTCTCAGCACCCCTCAATTCTCTTACCCTTCAATTTTTCAGTGATTGTCACCTTTCTCTGCCTTTTTATGGCATGCTGAAGTTTTCCAGTGAATATAATCTTCTCTAATCTCTGCCTTCTCATGACATGTCTAAAGTTTTCTAGTGAATATAATCTTCTCTAATCTCTGCCTTCTCATGACATGTCTAAAGTTTTCTAGTGAATATAATCTTCTCTAATCTCTGCCTTCTCATGACATGTCTAAAGTTTTCTAGTGAATATCAACTTCTCTAATCTCTGCCTTCTCATGACATGTCTAAAGTTTTCTAGTGAATATAATCTTCTCTACTCTCTACCTTCTCATGACATGTCTAAAGTTTTCTAGTGAATATAATCTCTCTAATCTCTACCTTCTCATGACATGTCTAAGTTTTCTAGTGAATATCAACTTCTCTAATCTCTGCCTTCTCATGACATGTCTAAAGTTTTCTAGTGAATATAATCTTCTCTACTCTCTACCTTCTCATGACATGTCTAAAGTTTTCTAGTGAATATAATCTTCTCTAATCTCTACCTTCTCATGACATGTTTAAAGTTTTCTAGTGAATATAATCTTCTCTAATCTCTACCTTCTCATGACATGTCCGCAGAATTCTGAGCATTTTTTTTCTTGTTTCTGCCATGGATTACCCTGGTCGTTGGGCAATTTAAAGAATATGAGATTATTCTGTTTTCTTTCTTTCATTCCATTTCATTTTATTTTGTTTTGTTCTGCTTTGTTCTATTTTATTTTGTTTTGTTTTGTTTTATGTTAATTAGTTTTTAAAATGCTATTTTATTTTCCCCTGTTTTCTTTTGTTCTGTTTTGTTCTATTTTATTTTGCTCTATTTTATTTTGTTCTGTTTTCTTTTGTTTTGGGTCCTTTTATCTTGTTTTGTTTTGTTCCATTTTGTCTCGTTCTGTTTTGCTTGCTTTATTTTGTTCTGTTTTGTTCTGTCTTGTTTTGTTTTATTATATTTTGTTTTATATTAGTTTCTCTTTATTTCATTTTGCTTTGCAGTGTTGTATTTGTTTTATTGTGTTCTATTTTGTTTTGTTTTGTTTTGTTTTGCTTTAGAGCACGGGTTTTCATTGCCCCAGGCCTGATCCCTCAATTTATAACCTACACTGCACCAGAACTCTCCCATGAACTCTCCCCTGAACTCTCCCCAGAACTCTCCCCTGAACTCTCTCCTGAACTCCCCTGAAATCTATCCTGAAGTGTCTCTTTAACTCTCCCCTGAACTCTCCCCTGAACTTTCTCTTGAATTGTCCCTTGACCTCTCCCCTGAATTCTTCCCTGAACTTTCTCTTGAACTCTCCCCTGAACTCTCTCTTGAACTCTCCCCTGAACTCTCCCTTGAACTCTGCTGTGAACTCTCTCTCTCTCTCTCTCTCTCTGCCCTGAACTCTGAATTGAACTCTCTCCTGAACTCTCCCATGAAATCTTCCCTGAAGTTTCTCTTGAACTCTTCCCTGACCTCTCCCCTGAATTCTTCCCTGAACTTTCTCTTGAACTCTGCCTTGAAATCTCCCCTGAACTCTCCCTTGAACTCTGCTGTGAACTCTCTCTCTCTCTCTTTCCCCTGAACTCTGAATTGAACTTTCTCTTGAACTCTCTCTTGAACTCTCCCCTGAGCTCCCTTTTGAACTGTCCGCTGAACTCTCCCCTGAACTCTCCCCTGAACTCTCCCCTGAACTCTCCCCTATGTATTTAGACATAAAGGAGAAAGGGGTGTCAAGTACGCGTGTTTTTTAAATCATTTTATTATTGAATCTTCGACTTGAAATCCCTCCCCAGGGAACATATACTTCTCTGTATGGGGCCCCGCCCCGCCCCCCACCCTGCCCCCACCCCCTGTTGTAGACAATGGCAAGTGAGGGTTTATTTTAAAAAGAAATATTATCAAGAAACAAGTTAAAACCAGTCCACGTCGTGGGTAAACTGGCTTTTTGTTGTTGTTGTTGTTGTTGTTGTTGTTGTTGTTGTTGTTGTTGTTGTTGACAAGAATAAAGTTAGTAGCGGGTGCCAGAAGCAGAGTACAGTTAGTTCTTGTGTGGGTGTGTGTGTGTGTGTGTGTCTGGGAAGAAACTCTGGGTGCTGAATAAGGAAATTAATGATGACATGTGTGTGTGTGTGTGTGTGTGTTTGTGTGTGATATTTCTCTGTAACTGTAAACTTGACATCCGTGTAGGCCAGGGCGAGCAGGCTGAAAAATATGAATGGATGAGGAGTTGGAGCGGGGCTTCAGTGCCTATTTTGTTTCCTGGAGTGGAGGAAAAAGTAGCAAGGTTCTTTAGCGCGCGAGAAGACGTGAAAGTGCTGGCCCAGGAGCGAGATGGAAGCAGTAGAGCAGGCAGTCTCATCGTGCATTGCGTGATGGTAGGTCAGGGTCTTGGCCATCACTGATTACAACCTCCCCCCCCCCTTGCTGTAACACAGTGAACTTTGACCTCTTCCTGTAACATTGTCCGGATTAACGGGGTGAGACGGACAGGGCGGAAAGTTGCGACCGAGCCGGGACATCTCAGTTCTTTGGTCTCAGACAAAATCTCGACGCCTACACCTAGGGGAGTTTAAAATCACCTAGTATTACCTCATGTGGGACAGTCAGAATCTAAACAAGTCGTGATTGGCCAGTCTGTGACGTTTCTAAGAAGAATGATGAGGATCTCATGAACAGCCAAGATCACTAATGAGCAGTGCTTGAGACAAGCTAATGAAGAAAACATATTAAAATAACAAAGATACAGAGAAAGGCAGTCATCATTCTTGTGGCACGTGATGAGAAGAGAGAAACCGGAAAAACATCATAACACCAGGCAAAACTGAAGGCAAGAGAGGCAGAGGACGATCAAGGGAACAGATGTTAGAAAGCCTGACATTGTGAAAGATATCAGCAACGGAGCTACTCAGAAATGTCAAAGAACGAGATTTATTGATGAGTATGAGCGCTCACGCCACCTTGCAGTGCACGTGATGATGATGAGTTTGTGTGTAGGCACGCTAGAACCTGACTAGGGAAAGATAACTCACAAAAAAAACGGCCTGGGTCATTCTCATATCGGGACCTGAAGAACAAACATTGTACACAAAGCTTGAGAATTTCAGCCAACCTCTCACAAATCATGAATTCAGTTTATTGTCATCGCTAAGAATTTCAGCCACAGTTAACTAAAACCTCTCACAAATCATGAATTCAGTTTATTGGGTCATCGCTAAGAATTTCAGCCACAGTTAACTAAAACCTCTCACAAATCATGAGTTCGGTTTATTGTCATCGCTGAGAATTATAATAAGTCTGCAATTGCTTTCAGTTGTATCCTTTTGTTAGCATCATCTCTGACAACATCACATCCCTTCTCTCTAGTTTCATAACGTCTTACTAGGCACAGCTTGGCTGGGCTTTAGTCACTCGGAAGGTTCTACGCCCTTGAGCAGCTACCGTCGCCCTCTATCCAATCAATCAATCAATCAATCAATCAATTAATCAATCAATCAATCAAGTGCTGTGCCGGGTGGCGTAGGCGATCAGTTTTCTTCACAATTCCCTGTCTTTAGATTTGATTATGAGATCCGCCGGTGACTTTCTTCCTAGCCACACTGACAGCCCATCCAGTAACTTCTCTCTCTGTCTTCCTCTGTCTCTTCTTCCTTCAATTTTTCCAGTTGCCACAATGTGTTCCAATTTTTCTCTTCTCAGAAAATGTCCTACAAATCTCGCCTGTCTGCCTCTGATCTTTGCTGTAATTTGCCTTTTAAGTCCAGCCTCTCTTAAAACTTATTCGTTGGTTTTCTTAGCTGTCCGTGGTAGCTTCAACATCCTTCTTATGAACCACATTTCCATGGCCTCCATTTCTCGTTGCACTCTCTTATTCATAGACCATGCTTCACATCCATAAAACAGAATTGGCTCGATGTAACATTTAAGTACTCGGAGTGCGAATGTTCCTTTGATAAGGATCTGTTGCACAAGATGTTTCTCATTTTCTGGAATGCTGACTTAGCCTGAGCACGTCTGCTTTTTATTTCGTTGTGACATTTCCCGTCAGCTGTTATAATTATTCCTAAGTACTTGAATCTATCAACTTGTTTCAAATTTGTGCCATCGATGGTAATGGCACATTTTGGTGGTATTCTTTTCTTTGAGATGACCATCACTTCAGTCTTCTTTTTGTTCAGGCTGAGACCTTTACTTTTACTTTCACGAACCACGGTTTCCAGAAGAGCCTGTAGCTCCCCTTCACTTTTAGCAATCAGAACTGTGTCGTCTGCATATCTTAAGTTGTTAAGGTTGTAGCCGCCAATTGATATTCCTGGCAAGCTCTCTATATTTCTCATTATGTTTTCGCTGTACAAGTAGAAGAGGTCAGGAGATAGAACACATCCTTGTTTCACTCCCAATTTTATGTCTTGGAATGCTCCTATTTGGTTCTCAACCTTCATTGCTGCTGATTGCTGCCAGTATATGTTTTTGATGCGTTTCAGATCTTTCCCATCTACGATGACGTCTTCCAGCATTCTTATAATTTTTTTATAGGTCCGTCTTTACTTCTATTGATCTTTCCATCAATGTTCTCAATTTATATAGGGATTTACTTGTGCCTTTTCCTTCGACGAAGCCACACTGTTCTTCAGCGATTTCTGGTTTTATTTTGCCCCTGACTCTTCTCGTGAGAATACAAAGCAGGATTTTGGTAACATGGCTCATAAGACTAATGGTTCGATGGTCTTCACACCCAGCTGCACCTTGTTGCTTTGGTAGGGCAATGAAAACTGATTCCAAATGGTCTGATGAGACATAGTTACTGTTATAGATGTCATTCAGCAAACTGATAATTATTTCTATGCCAAGCTCTCCTAATGCTTCCAATTCTTCCTTGGTGATGTTATCTGGTCCTGGTGTTTTGTTGTTCTTCGTGTGTTTGATGGCTTCTTCCACTTCTGCTTTTAATATGGGAGGCCCTTCATTATTATGTCGTATATCTATTTCGCCTCTATTGTCCTCATATAGTTCTCTGATGTATTCGTGCCATCTTGCCATTATTTCATGTCTGTCCATTATTGTATGGCCCTCCTTTGACTTCAGACAACCAGTCTTGTGGTACGTCCTTTTGTTTGTTAACTCTTTTATTTGTTTGTACATATCTCTTGTGTTTCCATGATGGTGTATCTCTATTTCATTACATTTCTTATTTAACCAGTCTTTTTTAGCTTTATTGCATTTGTGTCTTATTTCTTTATTTATTTTGTCAATTCATCTTTATCTTCCTTAAGACTTCTTCTCCGATCCATTAGTTGCAAAATTTCTTCTGTCATCTACCCTTGTATAGCGTGTCGTTTATTTGGAGGTAGGTTTTCGATAGATGTTTGCTTTAAGCATATTCTATTGTTTATCAATCGTTTCAATCTTCTCTATAGCATTATGTCTATTATATACTATGGTCCTATATTGTTCTTGTATTGCCTTATCTTTCCATAATAGCTCTCTATCTAGTTCTTTGTTTTTAGCTGCTACCTTTAACCTCTTTGGCCTGATTCTCACTTTTCCTACGACTGGGATGTGGTCACTGTTGCAGTCTGCGCTTGGTCTTGTTTTCACGGATATTAGTGAATTCCTGAATCTTCTGTTGATCATAATGTAATCTATCTGGTTACGTATGTTATTATATGGGCTTTTCCATGTCCATAGTCGCATTGGGTGTTGTTGAAACCAAGTATTTCCTGTTATCATTTTATTATTTTCTATCCACTCAATCAACATCTCTCTTCTTGTATTTCTGATACCTAGTCCATACTTGCCAGTAGCTTCATTGTCTTGTTCAGTCCCTACTTTCGCGTTTAAATCACCCAGCACAAAGTTTACTTCCCATGGTTTGTGCTGTTTCATTGCCATGTCCAGATTGTTATAAAATTCTTTTATCTCATCATCAGAGCTTTCTGAAGTTGGTGCGTATACTTGGATGAGATTTGTGTCTATTGGGTGGCCCTGTAATTTAACCATTAACACTCTGTCTGATATGCACCAGAAACCTTTCACAGTTCTTCCTGTCTTCTTATCCAATATTATGGCAACTCCATTTCTACACTGGTTTCCCCTGGAATATATTATTCTGAAGTCTTTATGATCTCTGCTTCCTGCTCCAGTCCATCTCATTTCACATAAACCACGGATGTTAATTTCCATTCTATCCAATCAACCCAGCTGTAAATATGGGTGTATGGGTACCTAAATTAGGGAGGAGGAGGAGGCAGGGGAGAGCCTCCGAAGATGCAGGATATATGGCGGTAGGGCGAGGGTTACTAGGGCTGCATTTCACACACGGTGGTCAGAGACAAAGTGAAGGGAAAATAAAAGTAACAAGAGAAACTCAGTATCCATGAGGACGGGACTTGTTGTCTAGTTACATTTTGTTGTTATCCAGTCACATTTTGTTGTCTAGTTACATTTTGTTGTTATCCAGTTACATTGTGTTGTCTAGTTACATTTAATGAAAGGAAAGAAAAAAAAAAAGAAAAAGGAGAAGAAAATAAGATCAAGAAAATAAACATGATTTTGTTTCTATCTGTTGCTGTTTACCCTAAATTTCTTAATCCACGCTCGAGCCACGAGACAACTTTCTGTGCCATCAATCGTTTAAAACAGTTTAGAAAGCCATCAACAGCGCGGGAATTTGGCATCCATGTCAACAGTCTGGGGCAAATGAAGGTCAGGGAGGGCGAACTAGCTGTCAGTCATCACGAAGACCAAATTAGGAAACAAAGAAAGGTAAAATTGCTTCCCTGGATAATTTTATTATTAAAAAAAAGTAATAAATTGTCAAACTCGCTTCACTTGTCTACAACAATCGGTGAATTCACGCATGAAGGATCATGTGACAGAAAGAAGAAGTCAATCTGGTAATGTTGGCTTCGTCAGGTAAATGAGATAGTGATTATATGGTATCGTTTGCGTCTTACTTCCAGGACTGTATTTCAATTGGATTGCTTTTAATAAGTATGATAAGGATGGTTTCCTTTCTACATTTCTCTATTAATGATTCTTCTGTTAAGTGGTCCCCCCCCCCGACTTTTTAAAGAGTTCATTGGGGGTAGTCATGTCCCTCCATCTGTGTGACATCTGTGAGCCCTTTCTCTACCCTATTTATTTGTGCCATTGTCAGGTTAGTCATCATCTTCTTTTTGTCGGCTTCGGTTGATGTTTTCAACTTGGCTCCAACAACCAGTATTTAGAACAAAGTGAGTTCATGAACGTTGGCGTATAAAAAGCACAAAAACAAAACGCTATTGAGAATCTCGATCCAGTATCGCCAGACCATTCTCTTCCCATGTTTCCTTCTCTC
The DNA here is from genome assembly GCA_009760885.1 of Achatina immaculata. Taxonomy (NCBI): domain Eukaryota; kingdom Metazoa; phylum Mollusca; class Gastropoda; order Stylommatophora; family Achatinidae; genus Lissachatina; species Lissachatina immaculata. Next base: position 82,160,294 of record CM019713.1, on the reverse strand, counting down.
ATGTCTAAAGGCTCTTAGTCTATTATTATGTTGTTTTTTTTTTTGAAGGCTAAATGTGAATTCCATGCAAGAAAAAACAGATAGCCTGTTTTCACTGGCTAGCAAAATAGGACTTGAAATTAACAAGGACAAAACAAAAATAATGAAAATTCCTCTCATTCAAAATGGCAAAAATACACATAGAAGGGACAGATATTGAAGAAGTCAATCAATTTGCATACCTTGACAGCTACATAGACCAGGATGGTGACACTAGAAAGGAAGTTAGGATCAGAATTGCAAAAGCAGCATCAATCTTCAAGAATCTTGAGAACATATGGAATTAAAAAGTTATAAGCACAAAAACGAAGTTAAGACTATTCAATTCAAATGTAATATCCACCCTCATTTATGCATGCGAAAGCTGGAAACAACTAAAGAAATAGAAAAGAAATTAGACTCTTTTGAAAACAAATACCTAAGGAAAATACTCGTCATCAAGTGGAACGAATTCAAGAACAATGCAGAGATAAGACAGATGACTGAACAACAACCAGTCTCATGAGTGATCAGGAAAAGGAGATGGACATATGTTGGTCACTTGATGAGAAGAAATGATCAGAGAATCCCAAAACAAGCTATCAAGTGGAACACAACAGGCCGAAGAAAAAGAGGCAGACCGCGTGAAACTCTGAAGAGGACATTATTAAGAGAGACCAAATTAACTGGCATAAAATCCTTTGATGAGGTTGAAAGACTCGCCGAAGACAGGAAAAATTGGTGAAATGCTTTGCCAGCCCTAAGTGACGTTTAACGGCACGGGAAGGATATAAGATATAAGATAAGAAATGTGCAACAATTTGTTAGATCACTTTCCTGTACCTTGTTTCTTATCTGGCAAAGATGTTACATCATTTAGGCCTTGGTTCATGGGCAGCAGCTCGTGCAGTTAATTAAGATCATCACTGGTACAGACTGGACAAATCTAAGGGATGCTCGAATTTGATTCACAGCAAATCATTCGTGGAAGCTGAGTGATGACGTAGGCTCTGTCTGGACTTGGCAGTTCCAGCTCGGCTGGCTTCAGACTGTTTTACCATCGGCAATAACAGCAACCAGTTCCACTCAGCCCTTAAAAAAATGTCTCGTCTAAGGTCTCTGTGCTGTGGCCAGACTAGGAAAAGCATAAGAGATAACAGGAGCTGTAACCATGGGCCCCGGGTGTTAGGTGACCCTGGCTGTTAAGTGGCCCCGGCTATTAAAGTGGCCTTAGTTGTTAAGTGGCCCCGACTGTTAAGTGGCCTTGGCTGTTAAGTAGCCCTGGCTGTTAAGTGGCCCCGGCTGTTAAGTGGCCCTGGCTGTTAAGTGGCCCTGGCTGTTAAGTGGCCTCGACTATTAAAGTGGCCCCGGCTGTTAAGTGGCCCCGGCTGTTAAGTGGCCCCGGCTGTTAAGTGGCCTCGACTATTAAAGTGGCCCCGACTGTTAAGTGGCCTCGACTATTAAAGTGGCCTCGACTATTAAAGTGGCCCCGGCTGTTCGGGAGGCCTGGCAGCTCGGTTCTTCCACTCTTATCTGAACACAGACAAAAGAGAGGAAATGTTTGCTCGGAAAAGGCTACATCTCATTCATGACAGTCTGTGGAGTGCCCGCTCTACATCTCAGACCTAGTATCATAGTCAGTACAGACATCCAAGCTCCTGCATCAGTCTCCCTGCAGTACAGACATCCATGGTCCTGTCTGGCTCTCCATGGCCCTGCCTTCCTTTCCTTAGCACGATCTGGCTCTCCATGGCCCTGCCTTCCTCTCCATAGCACAATGAGCTCGCCATGACCCTGCCTTCCTCTCCTTAGCACGATCTGGCTCTCCATGGCCATGCCTGGCTCTCCACGACCCTGTCTGGCTCTCCATAGCACGATCTGGCTCTCCGTGGCCATGTCTGTACTTTCTTAGCACTTTTTGTAGTGCCTTTATTATTTTGTTTTTCGTTTGTTTTTTTTTTTTCGCCACAGTTTGTTAAATTCAGTTTTTATTTTCTTCTCCAAATTCACTCACTGCACGACATGGCAAAACCCGCAGACGATCATGCTATTTCCAGTTGAGGCTTACTTGACATTTGCAATCAAATTTTCTGACCTTCTATTCTTGCACGACTTGACCAGCCCATTCTCTATTTTTGACTCCGCTTTCACCTCTGTCTTCTTCTTTTTCTTATTCTTTCTTTCTTTCTTTCTTTCTTTCCTTCTTATTTTTCTTCTTTCTTTCTTCCTTTCTTTCTTTCTTTCTTCTTCGTCTTCTTCTTCGCTGTTCTGATTTCTCTTAAAATGATGAAGTTTTCCTTGACTTTTCTTGACAAGTCAAAGAGTCTTTACTGTTTTTTTCCCGTATGGTTGTAATTCTTTTCCGTTGTTCTGCAGCACTCTGAGAGACTCTTTGTTTGTTTCTCTAGATATGCAATGTATATGTTAAATCTTTCTCCATACAAACATTTCATTTATTTATTTCAGATTGATTCACTTCAACATTTTCTCGTTTTGAATTTTTATATTTTACAGAAATTTTATTAATAGATTTTTCATTTTACTCTGACAATCAAAATTCTAGAATTAAAATACGGTAAACAAATAAACGCTTTCACTGAAATGGGCATTTCATGCATTTGTTGCAAATGTTGTCTTGTGGTCCTGTTGTTGAGCTGTTTACCTAAAAGAGCATGATGTCTGCTCGAAGCATTGTCCTATTTCTCCATAATCTTGATGTCTAGTCGAACCACTGTCTTACTTTCTCCATAATCTTGATGTCTAGTCGAACCACTGTCTTACTTTCTCCATAACCGTGATGTCTATTCTTCTTATTCTTCTTCTTCTTCTTCGTACGCAGTGTCTGTCTATATCTGCAGTCCTGTCTCTTGGATAAATTTCACTGTTTTTTGTTTTTGTTTGTTTGTTTGTTTTGTAATTCATGTATGGAACCGTAGAGCTTATCTTCTTTAGTGATTTCACTTTGCCAGTAATTATTTCTCAGTGTCTCATAGTTGGTGCAGTTCTGGAGGATATGTTCCACAGTTTGGGGCATCTGGGCACATGTACAAAAAGTAGTAGTACCAACCTTAAACTTTGTATACATATGACTTCAGCGTCGGGTGTGTCCTGTTCGGAGACGGAAAATGGTGACTTGTTCCTTTCTGTTTAGCATGTGATAGTCATCATGTGGTGGTGTTTGTGGCTTCCTGTAGGTTTTTATCATACTTTTCTTCTGATTATAGGTGATTGGTATGTCTGGTTGCTCCATTTCAGTGCCCTCATTGGCCAGATGGTTAGCTTTCTCATTGCCTGCTATCCTACAGTAGAAGGGAATCCACTGCAAGGTGAATCTGTGTTGTGAGCCAATTTTTGACAAGGCATCCTTAAGATCTGGTAGTTTGTTGCATTGAAGAGCTTCCAGTACTGATCTTGCATCTGTGAGAATTACTACGGGGCATGTATCAATTCTGGAGTCTGATAGTTTTTCAACTGCAGCAATAACTGCCCTAACTTCTGCGTCATAGTTGTTGCAGTATTCTCCAGTGGGTATGGAAATCTTATCAGTGGTGTTGTTTGAATATTTAATATGTGCTCCTGTCCCTCCATTCTTTATAGCATTGTGTGCAGATTCATCTGTATAAACATATATCCATGTGTCACATAGATATTTGTCATCTAACACACTAAGTGTGGCTATTGATCTTACAAGACTGCTCTGCATCTCACCATTCTGCACACTTTCACTTCAGTCTGAATAGCTATTTGTTGTTAATCTGCTTCTTTCCATGGTGTATGCTCTGGTACAGATGATAATGGAGCGACTACAGTTGGAAGGTCAGGTATCAGCTTACGCATACGCTTGGCCTGATGAAGCTGCTTCTTTTAAGCCGTCTTAGTGCCAAGTTATTGAATCTCTCCTTCAGGGGATGGCTTACAGAGCTGAGGAATTTCTCTCCCAAGGACATGACCTTTGTGTCTCTACGTTCTTTTAGCGCTTGAACACCAACTATTTTCTGCATTTCTGCTACTAGTGTGGACCTCATGGCACTTGTGATAATCCGTAGTGACTGATTTTGTACCTTATCTAGATTATGCAGCGTAGTGTTTGATGCTGTGCACCAAAATGTTGAGCCATGTTCTAAATATGGTAGAATACTTTGCTGATGTACATACTTGTGGACTCTTTCACTAGCTCCCCATGTAGTTCCACTCAATTTTCTTAATATGGCTAGTTTTCTTCTGGCTTTTGCTTCTGCACTGCTGATGTGTTGCTTCCAGGTCGGTTTTGAGTCAAGAATCACTCCTAAGTAAGTGGGTTGGTTGTCCATCATTAAGGATATTTCATTTACAAAGATCTTACCTGCTTTCTGTTTAGATGAGAGAGTGAACAGAGTGGTACTTCTGTGTTGATACTTACACACCATTTGTTTGTCTATGATGTCAAGATGTCTGCTGCTCTTTGGAGTCTCTGTGTAGCAACTGTCGCGCATTCATCTGTTCATCACATGACCAGATCATCTGCATACAGTGCCGCTTTGATTCCATAGGGAAGGTCCTTGACTAGGTCATTAATGAATACCAGGAATAGTGTAAGTGAAAGGACTCCTCCTTGTGGTACACCGTGTCACAGAAGTACTTTCTGGCTTTTGTGTCCATCCATTACTACTATAGCTCTTCTGTTGTGTAAATAAGACTTTATCCTTTATCCAGTTGTACAGTCTTCCATTCATATTGCACTTTCTTAGTTTCCATAGCAGACCTTTTTTCCATACTTTATCAAAGGCTTTCTTCCGGTCTATCGATGCTGCTAGTACAAGGTTTTTCTCTTGGAATGCATCCTCAATCTCTTGAGAGAGATAGGTCATTTGATATTCTGTACTATAGTACTGCCTAAATCCTGCTTGTTGTGGAATGAGAAGGTTTTCACTTTCTAGGTACCATTTTAGCCTCAGGTCAATGATGCGTTCCATCGTTTTGCATAGGCAGCTAGTGAGATTGATTGGCCTGTAGCTGGAGGCAGTATCACTGTTTTTCCTTGGCTTTAGCAGTGGTACCATGCTTGCTTCCTTCCAGATTTGAGGTAACTTACCTGTGCTCCAGCATATATTGAAAATATCCAACAGCTTTCCCATTGCTGCCATTCCCAGGTTCTTGATCATTTCATTGGACACTCCATCTGGTCCTGGTGATTTCCTTGGTTTCAGTTTACTAACTGCTAGGTCTAACTCACTGCGTGTGATTGGTGCATCCATGACCTCCACTTTTCTGCCTTGCTCCTCTTCTTTCTGTGGCTCGATGCGCACTGTACGCTCCTTCTCTGGATGGATATCAATGTTGCAGTCCTGTGCAAACATGCGAGCAAAGTGATCTGCTACCTGCTTACCTGTAAGAGTTTTCCCATTCTCTATTAGTGTAATCTTTGTACTTCTTCCAGTATTCTCATCGTTTAACTGTTTGATTAGTTTCCACAGTTTCCTTCCACCTTTTTCAAAGTTTAGGTACTCTGTTTTCTCTCTCAAACTTTCCCATCTGGCTTGCAGTTTGGCTTTCTGAAATTTGGCCTTAGCATGTTGGTAATTATTGTGGTGTTCTTGGCATGGTCTATTTTCTGCTTGCTTTCGAGCTGCTTCCACATCATCATGGAGTTTTCCCAGCTCACTAGACCAGTATGGTTTATAGTCCCTACGAGCTCCTCTGGGAATGGTTTCACGGGGCTGCCTGAAGGATACAAGCATTGAATTCCTTCACTATGCTGTTAATATCCTTATCTTCTATGGACAGCTGTCCCACCAGGATTCCTGTAATATGCCTGTACATTGTCCAGTTTGCTTTTTTATAGTTCCTGGTGTTAAGGAGTTCATTTCCTATTGTCAAGAAGTCGCTACCTCCAAGTTGTTATCCAACTTCGCGTGTAATGTTCCACTTCAGGTCTGGAGAGTGGAATGCCAGATCTGGTGTTGAGGTTGCATGTCAAGTCCTTGAGTAAAATGTTGGGGGATCCACTGGCTGGTTGATCATGAAAAGTCCATTATCATCCTGCCAGTTCTCAATTCTCTTCTCTTGTCTATGTGGTCATAGCCCCAGCTCTGGGAATGGCTGTTAAAATCGCCATAGGTCATCAATCTCTTTTTATGTGAGATTGTTTCTAGAGCAAGTGGGCGGTCATTAGGACAGTAATAGTTAAGGAGGTGGAAGTCTGTATTACTGGTTTTTAGATGGATCATCTGGTATTCTGCTCCTTCCATGGACACTCCCACCTGACATGCGCTGATGTTATTCTTAACAAGTGTGAGTACTCCTCCTTTTCTTCTGTCCTGTCGGTCTGATCTAAAACAATGGTAGCCTCTGACTTTAAAGGCGGCATCTTTGGTTAGATATGTCTCCTCCATGCAGCATATACTTACCTGCTCTGCAAAAAGTATGTTCTCTAGTTCCACCTTTTTGCTATAGCCATCTCTAACACTGCTGACACCCTCAGCATTCCACTGCATTATTTTAAGTTCTTGCTTTTTGGCAGTTTTCTGCTGTTGTATTTTTTAGCCAGTAGCTCTACTCTCATGTCTCCTGACTCCACAAGACGAACTGAGAGGACCTCCAGAAGCATTGGGTGGACCCTTTCGAGGTAGGGGGCCCGGCACTGCACCTGCCTGGTTAGTCTTCACAGGGCGAGCACCATGTTTGAAAACTGCAGATAGAGACATTTCATTAGCGATAATGCGTGTTACCCTGATTTTTTAGATGCGCCTTTTGGCTGGGTAACTCCGACTTCAGCACCTTTCCTTGCTAGGGCAGACTATGGTCTTGCTCGGACTGTCATGAAGACAGTGGTGTAGGCTGGCCTGTTTATTTTCCAGCCTATGGTGGCTGTACTTAAGCCCTTCCTCCATGTCAGAACCAGCATGCAACGCTGGCTGGCCAGACGGCTTTGAGACAGTTCCACAGAGACACTCCGACTTTGGGATGAAGAATCCGATGAGTGCTTCAACGATATCCACATATTGTCTGCTGGCTCTGTTTTGTTTACTTCATTCTGATAGCCATTGTTGTAAAGACCTATAGGCTTGTCACGTCCTGGATTCATTGGTCTCACATCAGACTTTCCTCATCCCCGCCGGTGATCTCCATGTCTCCATCCGTCCACCAACCTGACATTACATTTTACAAAAATAACAATTACAATTAGTGCTGATTACTACAGGTTTCTGGGCTACAGAAGTAGGTCAGAGTTTTTGAGCAAACAGATCTATGTTCCCTGTCTCACAAAGACTATGTTAAGATAAGTGTGTTCTTAACACAGTTGTTCTCAGGGGAGATGTCTAGTTTAAACACTATCTTACTTTCTCCATAATCTTGATGTCTAGTGGGACCACTATCTTACTTTCTCTATAACCTTGAAGTCTAGTCGAATCACTATCTTACTTTCTCCATAACCTTGGTGTCTAGACTTAAGACCGTGGCAACAAAAGTCTTAAATTCCGGATTTCCTTTCCCAGAGTTTACTCTCGCGGGATTAGTCTCTCCCTAGCCACACCCACAAGTCTGAGTTTGAATCGGATTGGTGGTATTGGTACTGACAGAATAGACAAAAACATTACCAGCCACACCCACAGTCTTGACACTTACCATCAACTGTCACTTGCCGCTTCCGTACCAGGTCGGACTTGTTTCCAACCAGGATGATAGCCCGATCTGTCCCCACGTTGACTCTCAGCTGGCGCGCCAGGTCTCTGGCTACCAGGAATGAGTTCCGATCCACTATGGAGAACACAATGATGTAGGCATCAACGTTGATGTCGTCCGCCTGGTAGGCCTGCCGGGTTAAAGGTCGAAGGCGGAGTTAGTGATCTCTGACAGAGAAGGCTGGCGTGAAGGGAGAAGATGAAGGGGTAGGAGTAAGCCGAGGACACTCACACAGAGTAGGTGGGCGGGCATATCAGGAACCAGCTGGCTTGGGCAACTAAAGACAGACTAAACTAGAGCTAGCTGAACAAGAACAAGCTAAACTAGAGCTAGCTGAACAAGAACAAGCTAAACTAGAGCTAGCTGAACAAGAACAAGCTAAACTAGAGCTAGTTGGACAAGAGCAAGCTAAATTAGAGCTAGCTGAACAAGAGCAAGCTAAACTGGAGCTAGTTCGATAAGAGTAAAGCTAAACTAGAGCTAGTTCGACAAGAGTAAGCTAAACTAGAGCTAGCTGAACAAGAGCAAGCTAAACTGGAGCTAGTTCGATAAGAGTAAAGCTAAACTAGAGCTAGTTCGACAAGAGTAAGCTAAACTAGAGCTAGCTGAACAAGAGCAAGCTAAACTAGAGCTAGCTGAACAAGAGCATGCTAAACTAGAATTAGCTGAACAAAAGCAAGCTAAAGTAGAGCTAGTTCGACAAGAGTAAGCTAAACTAGAGCTAGCTGAACAAGAGCAAGGTAAACTAGAGTTATCTGAACAAGAGCAAGCTAAACTAGAGCTAGCTGAACAAAAGCAAGCTAAACTAGAGCTACCTGAACAAAAGCAAGCTAAACTAGAGCTAGTTGAACAAGAGCAAGCTTAACGGAGAAAAATCTAAAGAGGGAACAAGCTAAACAAAGAGAAAGCTAATCAGACAATACGCTAAACAGATAACAAGAAAAACAGAGAGAAAGCTGATAAGACAACACACTAAACAGAAAACACGCTAAACAAAGAGAAAGCTAATCAGACAATACACTAAACAGAGAAAACGCTAAACAAAGAGAAAGCTAATCAGACAATACACTAAACAGAGAACAAGCTAAACAGAGAGAAAGCTAAACAGACAATACACTAAACAGAGAACAAGCTAAACAGAGAGAAAGCTAAACAGACAATACACTAAACAGAGAACAAGCTAAACAGAGAGAAAGCTAAACAGACAATACACTAAACAGAACAAACTGGACACAGAGCAAGCAGAAAACAGACGAAGGTAAACATAAATCAATCTAAACAGTGAACAAGCTAAACAGAGAACAAGCTAAACAGAGAAAAGCTGAACAGAGAAAAAATCTAAACAAAGAACAAGCCGAGCATGGAAGGATGAGAAAGCTGTCAAGTCATCAGCGGCCCGTAGCTGACATTCTAAAGTCACGAGAGCTGGCGAAACAATTGCTGATCAAGACCCTGTCCCATCTCTCCGTTTGCTACTCCTGGTAACAGTCCCGGTAGAGATCACCATATTCCCCATGGCGGTGGAGCCTGCCAAAAAGGCATTGGACATCCCATGCTGTTTAGTTCCATGGAACTAAATGTGTCTTGAGCACCTAAAGGCCCAGAGAGAGAGAAAGAAAGAGAGTGAGTGTGTGTGTGTGTGTGAGAAAGAAGTGAGAGAGAGTGTGTGTATGTGTAAGAGTGAGAGAGAGTGTGTGTGAGAGGGAATGTGAGAGCGTGAGTGTGTGAGAGAGAATGTAAGAGAGAGAGAGAGAGACCGTAAGAGAGAGTGAGAGAGAGAAAGAGAAAATGTGAGATCGTGAGTGTATGAGAAAGAATGTGTGAGAGAGAGAGAGTGTATGATAGAGACTGTGAGAGAGAGTGTGTGCGAGAGAGAGAGAGAAAGTGAGAGAGAATGTGAGAGCGTGAGTGTATGAGAAAGAATGTGAGAGAGAGAGAGTGTATGATAGAGACTGTGAGAGAGAGTGTGTGCGAGAGAGAGAGAGAGAAAGTGAGAGAGAATGTGAGAGCGTGAGTGTGTGAGAGAGAATGTAAGAGAGAGAGAGAGAGAGAGAGAGAGAGTGTGTGCTTGTGTGTGAATGTGAAAGAGAATCTGTGTGAGAGAATGAGAGAGAGAGAGAGAGAGAGAGAAAATTATAATTTATTTTAAGAAGTGCAGAATTTCTGGAGAATTCACATGATCTAAAAACAAATTACTAAGATGTTTTTTTTCCAGAGAACTAAACGTATACAACAGAAAGTTCACTGTCTGTTATATTTGTTACTCCATGCAAACATTGAAGGATTAATATGTATAAATTATATTAGCGTTTTCAGAAATAAATGTAGGTGGAATGTCTCATGCCTGGCCAGCGATGACTCCAGACTGCCTCCTGCCAGAGGGGAGTCTATGGTACCTAGGCAGGAGTGATTCTAGAGTGATCCATGTTTGGATCTGACTCCAGAGTCAGTCTTGCCCTGATGAGTTCTTCGTGCCTGACACATCGGCACAAGAATGTTCTGCGAGCGACAAAAAGAGCAACATTTTTTGAGCACACACCCCACCACCCCCCTAATGCCCACTGAATGATTTAGTGCGACTATCTAAGGAAGATAATATCCTTACATCGGCTCCGTCTGTGAATTCCATGATGGACTCCTCTCCATCGAGCACCACGGGGACTATGGTGGTCTCTGTGAGATCACCGTCAGCTGTGGACACGAGAAAGAGTCAGGAGTCAGAATCCAGTGACTCTTCTTAAACTGAAACTGTCAGTTCCGTGAGAGAAAAAGAAAACATTTTTGGTTCTCACTACATTTTCTTGTGTAGCGAGCTAGAAAATCCACAGACGATAATCATTAAGACGATACCAGCGATGTTAAATAGAAATTGTAGACAAAAAAATGTAGCATAAAATGTGTATTGTAAACACAGCTGTAATCAGTGACAGAAATGAAAACATTAATCTGGTGCATCTTCTTCTTCTTCTTCTTCTTCTTTCTTCTTCTTCTTCTTCTTTTTCTGCGTTCCAGGTTGTTGGTCATGTCAGATCCTGATCCCTGTAGACAGAGCTTTTGTCCCACGCTCATGACCCCGGAGCCAGTCCCACGTCCCAGATTTGCTTGTTTTTGGGCGTTCTAGGCATCTTTCCTCAGAGACCACGCCCCTCGAATAAAGGGTACAGGCCTCACTGAAGTTATGGACCTCCATTCTACATGAGGCTTATGTGGAGGATTGCAGGTTAGCACCACACAGGGCGGAGATTCATTCATTCATTCATTCATTCATTCATTCATTCATTTGCATGTCCCTTGTGGAACTTTGCCTCCCTAACAGCTCTCCTGTAGACCTCTCAGTTGTGAGAAAGATGGCCTGCTGCTGATGCATCCATTTATAGATTATCAACGATGTCTTGCGGCCATCTTCGCCTTGGTCTTCCTCTCTTTCTTTTTTCCCATTATGTACCTTTCCAAGACGGTCTTCTCTAGATTATCATGACGTTTAATGTGTCCAAAGTATTTAAGTTTTCTCTCTTTAATCCTTTTTACTAGCCAGCCTTCTTCAATATTAAGTTCTTGTAGTATGGATATATTTGTTATTTTTTGTGTCCACGATATTTGAAGAACTCTTCTGTAGCATTTACATTCAAAGGCATTTATGCGTTTCTCAGCTGTTTTGTTAAGTGTCCAGGTCTCACAGGCATATGTTGTGATGGGAAAGATGCATGCTCTTAAAAAGCATATTTTTGTAGTTCTGTTTGTTTCTCTCCACAGATTCTTTAGTTGTTTTACTTTCTGAAGAGCGATAGATGTAGGGGGGGGGGAGATTATGTTATGGCGTGATAAACAGATTGAGATGGGGGGGGGGGAGAAGGGAGGAAGAGGCTGTCAGATATTGGCTATCAGTGACCCACAGCTAACCTGCTAGTGTCAGGCTTGGTGAATCATGGCTGGTCAAGACCCTGTCCGCCTCTTCATTGCCATCACCCAGTAAACAGGCATAGCCGGGTTAACTGTGCAGGGATCGTCATAGTTTTGCCACGGTGGTGGAGTCTGCTAAAGAAGTACTGCACATCCTCCTGCTTTTTAGCTTTATTCGGGGACTGAAAAAAAAAATAGCCGCCATAACTGAGATGATGTTAGGTCTCATCAGTTGCAAAGAATATCAGGTCCAAGTTCCAAGAAGAAGAAGAAGAAGCAGAAGAAGCAGAAGCAGAAGAAGCAGAAGCAGAAGAAGCAGAAGAAGAAGAAGATTATTGCCGAAAGTGGTGTACAAAAGCAGAAAAGAAACTCACTAGAGGTAACGTTGTCGTAGGTGCCCATGTACTCGGAGCTGCAGAACTGTCTCGTGAGGGACGTCTTGCCAACTCCTTCATCGCCCTGTATGACCACCCTGCAAGGAAAGGTTTTATGCAGTTCTCACTGTCAGGAGGTCAGCAAATGAGTTCAAGGCTGTGATGTTCTTAAGTTAAGTCCTGAATAGACCATCGTTTAAATCAGTTACCTTTTAACACAAAATAGACATCACGTGACTGGTTATGTTACACGACTAGAACCAGGCAGTGAAGCACAGAAAACATGCTGTAAGAATAGTACGAAACAGGGGCTGACCACGAAGGAGACGGATGGAAGCGAAGCAAGCGGCCGAGACTTATCAAGAAGTTTACCCAGTCAATACCATCGACAACACCGACAAGTATACGGGGAAGGACACAAGACAAGACAAGGCAAGATAAGGCAAGACGAGACAAGACGAGACAAGACAAGATAAGACAAGATAAGACAAGGCAAGATAAGACAAGACAAGACAAGACAGGGCAAGATAAGGCAAGATATGGCAAGATAAGACAAGACAAGACAAGACAAGATAAGACAAGACAGGACAAGACAAGACAAGACAAGGCAAGATAAGACAAGATAAGACAAGACAAGACAAGATAAGATAAGACAAGACAAGACAAGATAAGACAAGATAAGACAAGACAAGATAAGACAAGACAAGACAAGATAAGACAAGACAAGAGAAGACAAGATAAGACAAGACAAGACAAGGCAAGATAAGACAAGACAGGACAAGACAAGGCAAGACAAGGCAAGATAAGACAAGATAAGACAAGACAAGACAAGATAAGACAAGACAAGACAAGATAAGACAAGATAAGACAAGACAAGACAAGACAAGGCAAGATAAGACAAGACGAGACAAGACAAGACAAGGCAAGATAAGACAAGACGAGACAAGGCGAGACAAGACAAGATAAACAGGGGTAGGATTTGTAGCCAAAATATGATGTATATAACACTGTTTTATAAGACTGAAAGAGCTTTATTGGTAATGTAACCTATGTGCTGGTAATGTAATCCATCTATTGGTAATGTAGTCCATCCATTTGTAACGTTTCACTTTTGTTGGACTTGAGATAGAGTTGTATTTACGGAGTAGCAGCGAAGGTTTCGTGGTAAGAGTGACAGGACAGAAATTGTCAGGACCATCAAACTATAACTGGCCAAGACCCTGTCCCATATCTCCTTTTGATGCTCCCAGTACCAAGTTCAGCATGTCCAGTAAGGGGGGCAGGGATCACTACGTTCCCCATGGTGGTGGAGCCGGCTAAAGAAGCATGGCACCTTTTTTCCAGCTTCATAGCTCCACTCCGAGCCTGCGAAAGTAGCCACCGCCCACTCCCCCATTCGATGCCACGCTCGTGCTTCAAGACTTTCACCGCAGCAGCTACACAGAGCATCGTGTTGATAGTTCAGGGAGATACAACAACAACAAGCAAACAGCAACAAGAACAACAGGAACGATAACAAACCGCAAAAGACAAACAACAACAGCAGTAAACAAGCAACAACAAACAACAACAACACAACAACAACCCCCCCCCCCCAGATATGACTATTAAAACTGTGAACGTATGAACAAATGATGACATTTTTTTTTTACCGGAAGTATGAGACACCAGCGGCCGGGCCCGTCCGTTGCTGTAGTGACGTCAGCGTACAGGGAGGAGAGCCTGAACTCGAGGAGCTGTCAGTGGATGCGAGACTTGAGGTCCTCTGTCTGTCAGGTCCGCTCGTTGCCCCCGGGGAGCCTGTCAGAACCAAGCCAAGTCTTAAGTTCGTGCGGACCAAACGTTGTCCAACCTCGTTCTCAAACCTACGCTCATCTGGAGGCAGGCTTGACTGGGACAGGTGGCGCAGTGGCCAAGAGTCCCGCGGCTCGGGCTGATGATGAGCCTAGTTTACCTTATCACAATGATCAAGGCAGACAGGCTGTTTTGTGTTTCTGTGCGCTTCCTGAGCATTTAAACGTGGCGTTAATGAGAGTGAACTTCATTTCTCTTCATTTATAGACAGCCGTGTGCATCGCCCTGCAGTCATATATTCTTAGTCCTTGGAGAATGTTTTCCTTCCTCATTTCCCCACACCTCTCCCCGCTCCCAAAAAAATATATGAAGTATCCATTTAGTACAGCTAGGTCGACTGTAATGGGTCCACCAGATCGAGAGATATGGAAGAAAACCGACTGTAACACTAATCACATGGCCCCCTAGGCCAGAAGTTCCCAGACTTTTCAGGCGTAAGGAGGCCTTGCATAAAATTTAATGCTAGAACATTTCATAAAAATGTGTATACAAATATTACGAGAATTCGGTAAAGACAGTTCATTTTTCTAAGTCTTTTACAACTCAACACTTGCAGAAATATTCAGAAAAAGTGCATTTCACATCTACTTATTGAAAATGGTTCCTCTTGCAAAATATACACTTTAAATCAGTACATATATCCATTAGTGTGCGCTGGTGATATTTGTGATACAGTGCAATAAAACCATCTATAAAGTATAATACAAACAAAAATATTTACATATTTGTGCCCACATTTGGAAAATATTCCTTATTCAGATTTGAAAAAGAACTAATGATTTTAATTACTGATGATAAAGGTAGATAGAGGTGTATGATGCAGTTTTACAAGGCAGCAGGTGGAGTGAGTAAGTGAGAGAAAAAAACGCCATCCCTTTTAATTATTGATGCTCTTTTACGGTGTGATACGCTAATAAACAATATTTACAATTTGCTTTACGGAGCTTGAGACATCTGTGGCGGAGCGGAAGAAGCCCGCGGAGCACATTAAAAAAAAACTGCTTGTCCACAGGCCAAGAAAATACTAGCGCTAACACCATGGTCCTATTTATATGCATATGAAATGTCAAGGTCCGACATGAAACTTGCTCTCAAGATCCATTCCACGGTCATCAATTTCCAAGCAATCACATTCTCAGTTAGTAGAAATCTTTCAACGTATGTTCGGATCTACGTATATCGGGGTTACGCAGGGCGGGGTCGGTCTATACTAGTACAGTCGGTCAAGAGAGAAGCTGCTTACAATTCGGCAAGTTCCGCAGCAACTATCATCTGCCTTCCTCGCAACCGCCAGCTTAAACGAAACGTGCAGTTAAGAAGATGGCCTGAAATAAGTATATTCAGACTTACATGTGCGCAGACAGTCTACGTAAATCGTGAAGTACTTGCGTGGCGTTCTTACAAAGAAGTAAGTGCTTTTTTTATGTGTGTTTATAGGGAAAGAGAAAGAGAGAGAGAGATTTCGTTATTTTCGTTTTCGTTGAGAAAGGCATTTCGCCGAAATATTGGGTTTGCTACTGTTTGTTTTACAGCTCTGTGCGCGCTCATCTCCTTACATTTGCCCAGTCCTTCTCACCTTCATTTCTTTCTAATTATTATTTTATTCTTCTCTTCTTCTTCTTCTTCTGATATAAAAAAGCACCATGCAGCCTTATCTCCACCCCATTGGAGCCAGTCTTATAATAGTCCTCAATCTTTTATTGTAAAACACGTCTTTGAGTTACGTAAGAAGATGGATCTCTCGTAGCGTGGTGGATCCACTTACCTAAAGCCAGAGACTCTCTCTGTATCACTTGCCATAATGGCCACTGTCAGCGTGCCACAAAAAATTATCAGGCGTGAATGTTCAAGTGGAAGAACAGACTTCCTGAAATGTCTGTCTCTTGAAGCTCAGAGAAACGGATTTTATTACAAGACAGTTTTAATGGCCGGTTTCATTTGAGAGCGTGGAGATGGGACATGACCCTGGTGACTAAGACAATAATGTCCCAGTTGTGGGTCTGCAGAAGATGGTATACGATGCGACAAATGGGTTACAGTTGTAAAAATGTACAGTACATGAAGATAATATATTTTCTTTTTCTTTCGTTAAATTTCGTTTAGTTTTGTCTTGTGAGGCTTTGGAGATTAACGTACAGATTTGGCTTATGTGAGAGATAAAAATGAAGCCGCATCATCATCATCATCATCATCATGCGACCTCTCCACAAAGGAAGGTTGGCTACAAATGGGACCTTTACCTTTTGCCGTGCCTTGTTTTCACAGCTACTCGCTCATAACGGAATCCAGTCCACCTCTCCGTGTTCTTCCGCACGTCTTTCGCACATTGTCGTCCTCTTACTCTTTTTTTCTCTTCAACTTTTTCCTTCAAGCATGGTTTTCATAACCGCACTACAGCTTTGTGATGTGATTGAAATATCATGTTTATCTCTTAAGTTCTTTTACTTGAACCATAATGATGGAGGAAAGGGACTCTGGAGCAGCGATTCTCAAAATGGAGACAGGTGGCCCCTTGTATGGGGAATATCAAGTCTAAGGGGAGGTGGTTTCTTGTCCGAGAAAGGATTATAATGATGAAAATCCTTTCCGGATGATGATTAAATGTACAGGGAAAGATTTGGGCGGAGCTTGAGTTAAAAAAGGGGACTGTGACACGCACGGAAAGTTGAGAACCGTTGTCTGAAGGAAAGAATGAAAAATGGCGTTTTGTTTTCAGTGCACAATAAAAAAAAAATCACCTCCACTTGATCAAGTCATGGACCAGTGGTTTCAAATGTAGCAAACAAGAGAATGCTTTATGGAAGAGAGAATGTGAAATGTCTTAACAAATGGTCGAGATATCTTAACAAACAGTCTAGACAGGTTTGTGGCCTAGAAGGTTGAGCAGCCGACCAAGTACTAGCCGACATAGCAGTAAACGTGTGTTCATTCCCCAAAATTAGACTGCCTTAACAAACTTTTTTTCAAGGCTCCACTACCACATTCAGCTTCATTCTTGTCTCATAAGCACACGCGGACTAGAGATCTATTAAAATCAGGTTTTAAATATTCAGGCGAATAAAATATTCGGTAACGTCTCTGACACAGACCGAATTGTTCGGTTTACCTTCAGGTATCATGGCCTGGATGCAGGACTTCCTCCTCTCGTTCAAGGTCACGGCGTTGCCTGGCGACATGAAGCTGTTGACGCTGGTCTTCCTCACGATGTCCCCAGCATTGATGACGCCCTTGGCCGTTGTTGTGAAGCTCCTGCTGGAAGATATAGGACAAAGTGGAGGGGAAATGGACTGACGGAGCGGAGGAGTGGAGGAGTGTGATGTGATACAAAAATGTCGGAACTCACGCCACCGTACAAGGTATTTATCATTTTGTCACTCTGTTTCAGCCAGAAGGAAAAAAAAAAGTCTTGTTCTTATTTCAGTTCTGAGAAATATCCACAAACATTTTCTGGAAATATATTTTTTGTGTGTGATGTAATTGCTTTTTTTAAAAAAATTTTTGTATTTGTCATTATATACGGGGAAAATTTCAGTCTTCTTCTTCTTAATCTTCTTCTTCTTCTTAATCTTCTTCTTCTTCTTCTTCTTCTTCTTCTTCTTCTTCTTAATCTTCTTCTTCTTCTTCTTAATCTTCTTCTTCTTAATCTTCTTCTTCTTCTTAATCTTCTTCTTCTTCTTAATCTTCTTCTTCTTAATCTTCTTCTTCTTCTTAATCTTCTTCTTCTTCTTCTTCTTCTTCTTAATCTTCTTCTTCTTCTTCTTCTTAATCTTCTTCTTCTTCTTAATCTTCTTCTTCTTCTTAATCTTCTTCTTCTTCTTAATCTTCTTCTTCTTCTTCTTCTTAATCTTCTTCTTCTTCTTCTTCTTAATCTTCTTCTTCTTCTTAATCTTCTTGTATTCTCATCAAGTTACCCCCTAGGTCTGAAGATGTTTTGGCTGGGAGAAGATGTCAGGTAGCGCGGGAGAGCATAAATCACGGTAACAAAGATTGCAAAATAACAAAAACAACAACAGCAACAACAACAACAAACCTACATTGTATTCATTTATAGACCAACGCAAAAAAAAAAGATTACAATAGAGAGGGAGCACGTATAGGAAAGCGCTGTTATTCATTATATTTGGAAATAATAACGTTCAGAAATAATAAGTATATAAAGGGAAATGGGAGAAGACAAAAGTATATGCATGTGATTGACTTCACTTGTTTTTGTTTTTTAAACCTGACGTTAAAGATTTACAGGGATTGGTGTGGATGTTCCGACTTGGAGATTACATGAACTACGGAGTACGCGAACTTACGGGGTTTTTATCTGGATACCGAATAAAGAAGGCTGGAGAGTCAAGCGATTTGTGAGCTTCGATAAAACATTCTGTAACACTTTCAAAACGCCACTTTCGTCAGTTTCTTTTACATGTCCTCTTTATGGGCCTTTTTTTTTTCTTTTTCATTTCTTTCTTCTTCTCTTCTTCTTCTTCTTCTTATTATTATTATTATTCTACTGCTAGCATTATTATGGTTGCAATAATTATATTAGTAATAAAATAATAATACTAATAATATAATGATGATGAATATGAGTACAAGAAATAGATGAAGAAGAAGACGAAGAACAAGAAGAACGAACGAACATACTTCATTTTCAAGGGGTTAAGAATTGGGCACGCAAGCCCGTCTAACATTCCGCCCTTCATCATACAGCTTTCACTCAGTCACAGTCATTCAGCATTTGTTAATGAGCATAATAATCATGAAGAAACAATTAAATGATTACATAAATAAATAATAAACTTATCTCATGTCCATACACTCCACACTCTGGTTTATGCGACAGCGTGAAATAAACTTGCATTCTTACATTCAGTCAAAGCTAACAAATTCATAGAAAAGCAGTATAAAGAATACAAGAAGAAGAAGACGAAGAAGAAGAAGAAAACACAAGAAAAACAACTAAAATACGTACACTATATTAAGAAACATAATGCAATAATGAAAATCGTATCAAGGGACATAATACAATAATGAAAACCAAATTAAGAGACCATAATACAATAATGAAAACCAAATTAAGAGACTATAATACAATAATGAAAACCATATCAAGAGACATAATACAATAATGAAAACCATATCAAGAGACATAATACAATAATGAAAACCATATCAAGAGACATAATACAATAATGAAAACCATATATCAAGAGAAATAATACAATAATGAAAACCAAATCAAGAGACCATAATACAGTAATGAAAACCATATCAAGAGACATAATACAGTAATAAAAACCATATCAAGAGACATAATACAGTAATAAAAACCATATCAAGAGACATAATACAGTAATAAAAACCATATCAAGAGACATAATACAGTAAGAAAGGCCATACACGGGAAAACGGAACGAGAAATTGCAAGAGACGACAACGACGTAGATAAGTGTACAACATAAACAAGATGGACTGCGACCAGTACAACGTGACAACAAAAGGTACATTAAATAAAAGATCAACTGAAGTCGGCCTTTTCTGTAAACACAAAACGTGATTACGGTGATGTTATTATTTATTTACTTACGATATATATCGATAATGGATAAACATTGAATAACATTAGTAAAACAAATTACAGGAATCAACTATTCATCTGACTTCAATGAACAACGCAAGAAACGATGACGTCAAAACAAGAATATTTTCTCTCTCAGTCAGCTTTAAAAGTATCTCTTGGGTTTCTGGGATGGATCTTCAACTCCCAGCTCCTGTCGGTGTCTCAGCAAACGAGCCACTTCATACAACCCACGATTTTCCACTGGATTATTCCAACCCCAGTGGGTTACATTCGGTACTTTTATAAGCACGTTAAAGGGCTGGTTTCTAATTTCAAGTGGTTGTAAATTTCTCATTACTAAGACACAGGATATATGACCCGTAAATTTGGAATTATGTGACACGGAAATTTATGTTGAAGACTGGGTTCAGTTGTTCTTGTTCTTCTTGTTCTTGTCTTATTCTTGTTGTTCTTGTTTTTGTTCTTATTATTGTTCTTCGTGCTATTCTTCTTCTTATTATTATTGTTATTGTTGTTCTTGTTATTATTCTTGTTGTTCTTGTTTTTGTTCTTATTATTGCTCTTCTTGTTCTTATTCTTGTTCTTATTATTCTTGTTATTATTATTGTTCTTCTTGTTCTTGTTGTTCTTGTTCTTATTCTTGTTGTTCTTGTTCTTATTACTGTTATTTGTGTTCTTATTACTCTTGTTCTTATTATTGTTCTTCTTCCTCTTATTCTTGTTCTTATAATTCTTGTTTTTCTTGTTCTTATTACTGTTTTTCTTGTTCTTATTATTGTTCTTCCTTTTTCTTCTTCTTATTACTGTTTTTCTTGCTCTTCTTGTTCTTATTCTTGTTCTTATTGGTCTTATTCTTGTTCTTCTTTTTCTTCTTGTTCTTATTCTTGTTCTTCTTGTTCTTGTTCTTATTCTTGTTCTTTTTGTTCTTCTTCTTCTTGTTCTTATTCTTGTTCTTCTTGTTATTGTTCTTATTATTATTCTTCTTGTTCTTATTTTTATTCTTATTCTTCTTGTTCTTATTAATGTTCTTCTTGTTATTGCTCTTCTTGTTCTTATTCTTGTTCTTATTATTGTTCTTCTTGTTCCTTTTCTTGTTCTTCTTCTCCTCTGTCTTTTTCTTTCTTGTCATTGTTGCTGCTGCTGCTGTTGTTGTTGTTGTTGCTCCTCCTCTTCTTCTTCTTGCATTCTCATCAAGTTACCTTCAGGTATCATGGCCTGGATGCAGGACTTCCTCCTCTCGTTCAAGGTCACGGCGTTGCCTGGCGACACGAAGCTGTTGACGCTGGTCTTCCTCATGATGTCCCCAGCACTGATGACGCCCTTTGGTCGTTGTTGTGAAGAAACAACTCCTCCTTATCCTTCTTCTTCTTCTTTCTTTTGAAATTTTGTTTAAAAAATCATCACAACGAACTGTTGAGAGCTTTTATAGCTTCCACTGATAATCTCCTGAAGTTTGTCGCATGTTTGTCTTTATTAGCGCAGATAAAATAACTTTGAAAGAGACATTTCTGTTGATGTTTTCTGTGTTAAATGAGCCGTACACTTTACGTTTAACATTTGCCAGTGCCATGAACACTTTCTCGAGCCATTTGGCCCAACCTGTGCAGTGAGAGAACGGGGAAAGATGATGGAGATCCGGGAAAGATGATGGATGATAGATCCGGGAAGAGCACTGGGATGACTGATTGTTTCTGAGGGAAGATTTCTTCTTTCTTTAATTTTTTTTTTTCACATTGTCGTGTCTGTTGATAAAGGTTTGTTACACAAACTTATTTTGGGAGTGAAATCTGGCATCATACTTTTGTTATATAAACAGTTTTGTAATAATAATAATCATCATCAGGTGCCGTGCCGACTGGCGTTGGCTATTATGCTTCTGCAGAGTACACGATCCTTCATGCAGGCCATCAGCTCAGTTGGTGATCTCTCACACCATCCCGTCAGACTGTCCAGTATCATTTCTCTAGCTCTTCCTCTTGGTCTTCTTTCTTCTATTTTTCCTGTTATAATATTTTCAATGCCCCCTCTTCTCATTGCATGTCCTATGAAAGTACATTGTCTCTCTATTATCTTTTTGACAATATTTTTTGTCTCTCCAGCTCTTCTCATACATTCTTCATTAGTTATTTTTGCTGTCCAGGGGATTCGCAACATTCTTCTAATAAACCTCATTTCTGCTGCTTCCAATGATTTTTGTGCAGACCTGCCTATTGTCCATTATTTACTTCCATATAACAAGATAGGTTCAATATAGCGTTTTAGGACTCGTTTTCTAAAATTCATTGATAAGGATGTGTTGGATAATAGGTTTCTCATTCTCTGAAATGCAATCTTTGCTTGACCTACTCTGTTCCTAATTTCTGTTCTGCATTTCCCATCTGAAGTTATTACTGCTCCCAGGTATTTTAATTTCTGCACCTGCTTTAGAATAGTTCCGTTTAATTTTATACTGGTTTTTGGTGGATTCTGTTTCTTAGATATAACCATAGTCTCTGTCTTTTTGATGTTCAAAGTAAGGCCTTTCTGTTCACTTTCTTTGGCGACTTTATCCAAGAGATTTTGCAGGTCTTGTTGGTTCTCAGCTATCAGTACTGTGTCGTCGGCATACCGAAGGTTGTTAATATTGTATCCTCCAGTTTTTATGCCTGGTTCTGTGATGATCGTTCTTAGAATATTCTCGCTATACAGAGAAAAAAGGTCTGGAGATAGTACACATTCTTGTCGCACCCCTTGTTTTATAGGTTGATATTTTCCAGTTCTATTTTCAACTCGAATTGCTGCTTCTTGCTGCCAGTAAAGATGTTTTACAATCCTGAGGTCTTTGCCGTCTACAATGATGTCTTCAAGCATTTTAATAATTTCATTATGTTTCACCTTGTCGATTGCCGTGGTGTAATCAATGAAGCATAAGTAGAGATCTTTTTGTACTTCTAAAGCTCTTTCTGTTAGTGTTTGTAAAGCATACATGGCATTGTGTGTTCCCTTTCCTTCAACAAATCCAAACTGTTCATCTGCTATTTTCATTTTTATCTTTTTCCTTGTTCTTCTCATAATTATTCTCAGAAGTAGCTTCGTTATGTGACATGAGAGGTTGATAGTCCGGTGGTCATCACATTCCTTTGCACCTGGTTTCTTTGTTAATGCTATAAACGTGGATTTAAGCAGGTCACTGTGAATATAACGACTGTTGTAAATGTCATTCAGTAACTTGGTTATTATTTTTATTTTTATTTCCTCTAGTGCCTCCATTTCTTCTTTTGTTATATTATCAGGCCCAGTGGCTTTTCCTTTCTTCATATGTTTGATGGCATTTATGATTTCATCTTCAAGTATTGGTGGTCCATGACAGTTTTCAGTATCTAGTGTTAATTCTGGTCTTTCTCCTCCATATAGCTCACCAATGTATTCTGTCCACCTGTCCACAATGTCTTCTTTTCCCATTAACATTTTACCTTCTTTTGATTTCAGGCATCCTGTGGTATATTTTGTTTTCCTGCCTGTGAGTTCACTAATTCGTTTGTGCATGTTTTTGCTGTCTTTATTATGAGAGTCCTCTATCTGTCTGCACTGTTCATTTAACCACACTTCCTTTGCTTCTCTGCATTTGCGTCTTATGTCTTTATTTATCTTTCTACATTTTTCTTGGTTATTTTTACTCCTCTTCCTCTTGTCCATCAGTCCTAAGATGTCGTCTGTCATCCATTTATTTTTAGGGGTTTTTTTTTTGGTGGTATTATCTCCTTAACAGTTTGGTGGATAGAATCTCTTAACATTTCCCATTGTTCATCTATACTATTTATCTTTGCTATTGCATTGTATCTATTTGTTACAATAACTTTGTATTGTTCTCGCAGTTCTGTATTCAGTTTGATGTTTCTCACTTTTCTGCATGGTTTCTTTAGCTTTATTCTAATTTTTCCACAGAGTGGATCATGGTCACTATTGCAGTCAGCTCCTGGCGTGGTTTTTGTTGTCAGTAATGCATTGCGGAATCGTTTATTATTAATATGTAGTCTATCTGGTTAAAAGTCTTTTCGTCTGGGCTGCACCACGTTGCCAGTCTTCGGGGATGTTGTTTAAACCAGGTGTTTCCTACAACCATGCTGTGTATTCTTGCCCATTCAATTAACTTACTACCTCTGTCATTCCTCTACCCCAGTCCATAGTCACCAACGATGTCTGAAGTTCTTCCTTTACCAACTTTGGGATTAAAATCTCCCATCACTATAGTAACTTCATGTGACTTTGTGTGTTTTAGGGCTGTCTCTATGCCATTATAAAATAGCTGTACATCTTCTTCAGAACTTTCAGATGTTGGAGCGTACACTTGTATAATATTTATGTTTGTTGGTCGTTCTTTCAGTTAGGCTAGCAGGACTCGGTCCGAGATGTTCAAATATCCTACAATTGTCCTTGCTGTTTGTTCGTCAAATATTATTCCTCCTCCTCGTTATATTTCTCACTTCCTGAATAATAATAATAATAATAATAATAATAATAATAATAAGTTTTAATTACGCTGAGAAAAGAAAAAAAAGATCAAACTTTGTCAGAAAAAAAATGTACCCGAGCAGCAGAATCCTATCCTACCCTTTTAGATTCCTCTCCAAGTTTGTATTCAGTTCATTATAGTGTGCCTTGCTCTGCAGGTAGGTGCGCTTTCGTCTTCCGAGGTGATTTCTCACTATCACAGGCAATGAATCATGAACCCACTGCCTCCGCATGCTGAAGGCAGTTCGCTGTTCAGAAGTTCTCTCGCGCTTCTCCTCTCTTATGCCACTTTACAGTTTATGCTTCGAACCACTTTCCTTCTCCTTCAGGTGGATTATGTCCAAGGAAAAACATGGCGGATGAGTTGTTTGATTACAAAATGTTCGTGTGGTCCTCGTTTTAGCCAAATACATTCCAGACAGTAAACCATAATGCCAGAAAACGACATGCAAATATCAGTGTGTGAAATAAGCGAACCGTAATAAGACGGCAGATAAGTTATATTTGTGTAACTTGCTATACAATAATGCTAAGAAGAGAGTGTTATGGAGTTACATTGAGCCAATCCTGAACTATGGATGCAAAGCCTGGATGGTCAATAAAAAGATACACGGACAGCGAGAAAACTGACACAAGAAACAAGGACATTTATAACAAAGATCAGAAAACGACAGTCCAGATTTGTGGGGGCATGTATGGAGGAGAGGCGGGCTAGAGCAGCTAATGGCAACAGGAAAGATCGAAGGCAGAAGAGACAGAGGTAGACAGAGAGAAAAAGATGTTTGATGGTTTGACATCCTGGCACGGGAAATTCTCACTGACAGGGCTGCTGAGATGCACAAAGGATCGAGGGTTGTGGAAGGACATGATATACTACGCTTGTCGGAAGGGATATTTTGAGAGAGCGAGCGAGCGAGAGAGAGACTTGTTTTATTATTTCTAAAATATATAAGAAACTACAATAATGATCGATTACTTTTTTCTGGTTTGGAAATGTTTTCACTCTCCCCTGGGATATAAATGTGTTAAGAGCACACGTATCTTAACATATTCTTTGTGAGACAGGGAACACAGATATCTTTGCTTAAAAAACTCTGACCTACTCATGTAGCCCAGAAACCTGTAGCAACCAACACTATTTGTTATTGTTATAAAATATAATGTCACCCTCTTATAAGGCAGAATTTTCTGGGAACACAACTTTCTGTAAAAGAAAGAGGGAACACAGAACTTAGAAATCCACTAGCAGTCTCTTGTTTATTATAGGAGTGTCAGATAACTCAGACAAAATGCTATGTACGCTAAGAAAACCCACTTGCCTGTGGGGAAAATGGCAAGCACAAATACCCCTCCTAGGATAGAAGGCCCCCCTTCCTAGGATAGAAGGCCCCCCTCCTAGGATAGAAGGCCCCCCCTCCTAGGATAGAAGGCCCTCCCCCCTCCTAGGATAGAAGGCCCTCCCCCCTCCTAGGATAGAAGGCTCTCCCCCCTCCTAGGATAGAAGGCCCTCCCCCCTCCTAGGATAGAAGGCCCTCCCCCCTCCTAGGATAGAAGGCCCTCCCCCCTCCTAGGATAGAAGGCCCTCCCCCCTCCTAGGATAGAAGGCCCTCCCCCCTCCTAGGATAGAAGGCTCTCCAGCTTTTGACATTGCACACCCGTCCGTAGGTGGAGCTGAGATCTTGGTCTGGGGCTGTTATGGATGAGGACACAGAGATCACCTGCGGGGACGGGGAAAGTCTGGTGGAGATCAACAAGTCTAGGATGTGACAAGCCTATGGGTCCCTACAACAATGGCTATCAGAATGAGGCAAACAAAGCAGCCAGCAGACTTTAGGTGGCGGGGAATGGACATTGTTGAAGCGCCATCAGATCCCTCATCCCAAAGTCAGAGTGTCTCTGTGAAACTGTCTCAAAGCCGTCGGACGGGCCGGTGTTGCATTACGGGCCTGATCTCAGCTTCTCACTGGAAAAGCCTCCTGGGTATGAAAGAAAGACTTAGGACAAAAACCCCAAAATATGAAAATTCAGAAACAAAAAGACAACCATTCCAGCCCGGACATCGCATCATAAAAGGTCCGCGTCAGGTGGTTCGCCACCCCCACCCCTGGCTTCCCTGACCCTGAGCGAAAAATCAGCTACGTGGGGGGGGGGGGCACACTAAACATTCTTCAAATCAACATTTCTGGACTTAGGTCAAAGGCCTCAGAATTAAGCAGACAGCTGGAAAAAAAAGTCAACATCCATATTGCGATCATACAAGAAACTCTTCTATAAGGAAAAGATCACTCAGTGCCTGGATACACCATGTACAAAGGTGAATGTGGTAAATGCAGGGGTATTGCCACACTCTTGAGAAATGACATCCAAGGAGAAGTTAAAAACAGAAAATGCAATGAGAATGATATCCAAAAGATAGCAGTATGGCATGATGGACTGTGGTACACTCTGTATAATGTTTATTGCCCCCAGAGTCTAAAAGTCAAATCAACATACACAGCACAGACATGCAGAAAACTATCATTGCTGGAGATTTTAATGCACATCTACCTTCACTAGGATACAAAGATCAAACCCTATGGGAAACAACACTGAAGAGCTATGCAACACCAGCAACATGATGATATTGCAAGACTCCTCCTCCCCACCAAAACTCCTCCACAGAGCCACTGGATGCACATACAGACCTGACCTCACCATTGTCCCAGCAGACATCCACAATGATTGTACTCTGAGAGTGCTTGATGACATAGGAAGCAACCATCGCCCCATTCTTCTACAGATCTCTCACACACGAAACCAAAGACCACACAAACTCCCTCGCTGGAATTATAGAAAAGCAGATTGGGAAAAATTCAGAACGGAAACAGATGAAAACCTATCAAAATTAAGTGACAGCACAAACATTGACACACTCTACACCAACATAATCTAAGCCATACTTGGAGTAGCCTACAAAACAATCCCATGAGGATGCAGAAAGAAATATAGCCCCTTCTGGACAAAATCTCTAGAAGACTTAGAAAAAAAAAAGAAGAGCAGCCAGGAAGAATGCAGAGAAAAACACTACTCCAGAAAACAGAATAGAGAACAATAAACTAACAGCTAAGGTAAGACTCGAAACTAAAAAAGCAAAGAAAGAGAAGTGGTTAAGAACATGCAGCAATCTCAACCTCAGAACTGAAGGAAAGAAGGCTTGGAAACTCTTAGATAACATGTCAGGAAAAAACAAACTAACCTTAAGCCAATGTGGATCTCTGGTCGAGTCCTTTCAAGTGACTCAAACAAAGCCAGCACTTTTAACAAATTCTTTGCTACCACAAACAAATCCTCCAACAGGAAAGTACTTGACAAGGCGCTGGGAAAAGTTCAGAGAAATCTAGCTTGGCAAACATTCCACTTTTTGAGGAAAACTTTACCATCCAAGAACTCCAGAGTGCTATGGGTAAGCTACAGCTAAGAAAAGCACCAGGACCAGACAAAATATCAAATGAAATGATCCTTCATCTAGACCCTGTAGGAAAGTCCACATTGCTCAACTTCATAAACAAGTTCTGGCAAAGTGGAGTACTATCAAAATCTTGGAAGTCAGCCATAGTTAGGTCTATCCTGAAAAAAGGAAAGCCAGAAGATGACCTAAAAAGCTTTAGACCAATCTCACTGACTTCCAACATTGGAAAGCTAGCAGAACAAATGCTTAACAATAGGCTGTACTGGAGGTTGGAATCCTCGGGGTTCCTCAGTAACTTTCAGGCAGGCTTCCACAAAGGATCAAGAACCGAAGACCAGCTATTTCTCCTCACTCAAAGTGTAAGAGACATTTTTTTACACAAGAGAAACTCTGTAGCTGTCTTTGTAGACTTCCAGCAGGCATATGACAGGGTCTGTCTTTGTAGACTTCCAGCAGGCATATGACAGGGTCTGTCTTTGTAGACTTCCAGCAGACATATGACAGGGTCTGTCTTTGTAGACTTCCAGCAGACATATGACAGGGTCTGTCTTTGTAGACTTCCAGCAGACATATGACAGGGTCTGTCTTTGTAGACTTCCAGCAGGCATATGATAAGGTCTGTCTTTGTAGACTTCCAGCAGGCATATGACAAGGTCTGTCTTTGTAGACTTCCAGCAGGCATATGACAGGGTCTGTCTTTGTAGACTTCCAGCAGGCATATGACAGGGTCTGTCTTTGTAGACTTCCAGCAGGCATATGACAGGGTCTGTCTTTGTAGACTTCCAGCAGGCATATGACAGGGTCTGTCTTTGTAGACTTCCAGCAGGCATATGACAGGGTCTGTCTTTGTAGACTTCCAGCAGACATATGACAGGGTCTGTCTTTGTAGACTTCCAGCGGGCATATGACAGGGTCTGGTGAAAAGGCTACTGTTAAAGATGCAAAACATGGGCATACATGGAAAAATGTATCAATGGGTTAAAAACTACCTGAGTAACAGGACCATACAAACTCAGGTCAATAACAGACTGTCAAACAAATGCACCCTGGAGGAAGGTCTGCCACAAGGTTGTGCTCTTAGCTGCACCTTGTTCCTAATCTTTATAAATGACCTCCCCGACCTGTTGAACACCACAAAGCCATGTTTGCTGATGACCTTGTCATTTTGACTGGTGGAACAGACCTGCAGCTGGTGCTGAGAGACTTAAGTGAGCCCTCCTCACCGTATCAGCCTAGTATAATTTCTGGAAGTTGAAGATCAATGTTAGTAAAACTACATATACAGTCTTCACTCTTAGCAACAAACTAGCAAAGACTGAACTGAAAATAACTCTTGATGGTGCTCAAATGATGAAAGAAAAAATCCAACATATCTTGGTGTGAAACTTGACAGAAAATTGAATTTTAAAGAGTTCATGGATGGACTAGCAGAAAAAGCACCCAAAAGACTAAACTTACTCAAGCGACTTGCAAGTACATCCTGGGGTGCTGACAAAGCAACACTCAGACAACTGTCCTCAGGATATGTTAGATCTATAATAGATTACAACCTCCCCCTACAGGTCACATCATCAAAGAGCTCTCGTACGCAAGTAGACAGAATCCAGAACCAAGCTGTTCATTTCATTTGTGAGGCAATGAGATCAACACCCACAGCTGCGTGTGAAACTGATGCAAACATACAGCCATTAGATATAAGACAAGAAAAGTCAACAATTGATGCAGTAGAAAGATATAAACACATGCCCCCAGACCATCCTAACAGAACAGTGGTTGATAAATGGAAGCATAATAATAGACTGAAACTGAAAACTGCACATAGCAGAACAGTTAAACACAAGACACAAACTCCCTGAGACAGAGAAGAACTTACAAAAGTACCAGACATCCTACCAAACACAAACTACACACTTCCTCAAACTAACACCAGACTCAGGAACAAATTAGTGAACAAATCATCAGATCCCAACAGCCTAAAGCTGTGTGCACTGGATACCATAGAATCCTACCCCAAGGACTGGATCCATGCATCCACTGATGGGTCAGTGTTCAAGGAAACAGACAACGCAGGATATGGGGTACTCATAATGTTTCCAGACAAAATAACAAGCCACATTCTGCTCCTTGTGGATCTCACTGTTCCAATTATGATGCAGAGATTCAGGCAATATTAGCAGCCCTGGCAGCCACCACCACCAAATACAAAAACACTGCCTCTCACCCTGGCAGCCACCACCACCAAATACAAAAACAGTGCCTCTCACCCTGACAGCCACCACCACCAAACACAGAAACACTGTCTCTCACCCTGACAGCCACCACCACCAAACACAGAAACACTGTCTCTCACCCTGGCAGCCACCACCACCAAATACAAAAACACTGCCTCACACCCTGGCAGCCACCACCACCAAACACAAAAACAGTGCCTCTCACCCAAAAAATCTTGTTATTTTCTCAGACTCCTAGTCTGCTCTCCAGGCTCTTAAAAACTGGATACCATCAGCTGATCACATTACAACTGACATACTCAGTGCAATAAACCAATTCGCCTCCTATGACATCAAGACCACCCTACAGTGGATACCAGGGCACATAGATATCAGAGGAAATGAACGTGCTGACAGACTGGCAGAGAATGGAGCAAACATGTCACAGATACACATCTCCACCAACATGAGAACAGTTAAACACACTATACACAACTGCAAGCAGCAGTGGATGAAGAGCTGGGCTAGTTATCCAACTGGAAGATCCCTATATACACATCTGCCAAAGCCTAACCCCGGAGACCACATCAACAGCTTATGTCGTAGAGACCAATACACAATTTTCAGGCTGAGAACAGGATACATCACCCTCAATAAACACTTACACAGAGTGACCGCTGACCACACACCATACTGCATGCATTGCAACAGACAAGAAGAAGAAACTGTTAAACACCATCTGCTGGACTGCAGTGCATTGAAGGACTTTCGAAAGAACCTGATACCACCAAACTCCTCAATCACCGACATTCTGTATGGAGATGTAGAACAACTGAAGAGGACCTGTACGTTTCTTTATCTGACACAAGGGGAAAAGAGTTAAAACTTGTAAACCCGAGGATCGGATATGTCAGAGTCAAAGACTGTCTTAAACTTTATAAAAAGTAAAGGTTTTGTTTCTTAAAGAACTGTAAAGATATGATAAAGTAAAGGTTTTGTTTCTCAGATCAACGTGAATAAATGATAAAGTAAAAGTTTTGTTTCTCAGATCCGCGTAAAGAAATGACGAAGTAAAAGTTTTGTTTTCTAAGATCAACGTAAAGAAATGATAAAAGTAAAGGTTTTGTTTTCTCAGACCAGTGTAAAGAAATGGTAACCACTTACCTGACACTAACACAACAGGTCCTAGGGTCACGGTAACCGCTGAAACTCAGCAGGAAGGCGGGGCTGGGCAAACTGTTGGTCCGCGGTCTGGACGCGGCCGGGGTGACGTGCAAAAGAGACGGCCCGGCTGGTACTGCCACAGACATGGACCTCATCTGTCGTGTGGGGGAGTCTGTGTCTCGTAGAGGACTAGAGACGTGCGGAGTTGGTGGCTCCAAGCTTTGCCTCATTGCGCAAGGTTAACCACGGCCTTATTAAGGAAAGGCACCTCGGTAGTGGACCTTCACCAGCAGATTTTTAAAGCCTACTTGGCCTTTCTCAAATGTTACAATGGTAGCGATATGACCTACTTAAGCTCAGACACTGGAGTGCGTAATTCTGCAGCTCGCTGCCCAAATATGGAGATAAAACCAAAGTACGGCTGGCCAGTCAGTCACATTTGATAATTTTTTTTTATCTGATACTCGAAATTTCAACACGGTATTATCCAGTGTAGAGTTTAAATGGAATGTTTCTGTGCAGATTGCACAATAGATGATTGTGGACGTTGACTGTGTTTCAATCAGAACTTGAAGGAAAAAATAAATTCACCTGAAGGGAAAAAAATCATAATGAGTTAGATGAGAATGATGGCATTATTCTGTGACAGTGATTACAGTAATCTTCCTGATTACAGGAATGGACGTTTCGAAATTACATCCACATACACAGATTACAAAGCTTACATATGTGAACCCCAGGTGTAGTTACACTCACACAAATACACATACACACGCACACAAAGCGGTACCTAAATTACAGTCAATTTCGGTCCATTTTAATGTAAAAAAAAGTCTTAATGGAAATTGTCTTTTTCTTCCACCCCCCCCCCCCCTCTCAGTCTCTCCCTCTCTCTCTCTCCCTCTTCCTTTCTCTCTTTCTCTCTCCCTCTCTCTCCTTTTCTCTTTCTCTCCCCCTCTCTCTTCCTCTCTCTCTCTTTCTCTCTCCCTCTCTCTCCTTCTCTCTTTCTCTCTCTTCCTCTCTCCCTCTCTCTTCCTCTCTCTTTCTCTCTCCCTCTCTCTTCTCTCTCTCTTTCTCTCTCCCTCTCTCTCCCTCTTCCCTCTCTCTTCCTCTCTCTCTCTGTCTCTCCCCCTCACTCTCCCTCTCTCTTCCTCTCTCTCTTTCTCTCTCCTCTCTCTCTTCCCTCCTCTTCCTCTCTCTCTCTCTCTCCCTCTCTCCCCCTCTCTCTTTCTCTCCCCCTCTCTCTCCCTCTCTCTCCCTCTCTCCCCCTCTCTCCTTCTCTCTCCCCCTCTCTCTCTCCTCTCTCCTCTCTGTCTCCCTCTGTCCCCCTCTCTCTCCCTCTCTCTCCCTCTCTCCCTCTCTCTCCCTCTCTCTCCCCCTCTGTCACCCTCTGTCTCCCTCTCTCTCCCCCTCTCTCTCCCTCTTAAATACATGTTCTGTTTTACATAAATAATAAATAATTGTGAGTTGTCTCCGCTGTCGGAGAAAGTTAGGGTTTTTTTGTAAGCGTTTTCTTTTTGTCTCCTTGAAATTGTGAACAAGCGATTGAGTGTACTTTTGTGTGGCTGTTGTGGTGATGTTGAAGTGTAGGCATCCTGTACCACAGAGAGTGAGTTGTAGTGGGATGGATGTGGTTAGAGGTGCAGCTGGGATAGTATGTGTGATTAGAGGAATAGAGGTGGCTATAGCAATGGAGGTGACTAGAAGACCTAATGTGACTAGAGGAACAGGTGTGACTAGAGCAATAGAGGTGACTAGAGGAATAGAGGTGACTAGAGGAATAGAGGTGACTAGAGGAACAGAGGTGACTAGAGGAATAGAGGTGACTAGAGGAATAGAGGTGACTAGAGGAATAGAGGTGACTAGAGGAATAGAGGTGACCAGAGGAATGGGTGTGACTAGAGCAATAGAGGTGACTAGAGGACCAAATGTGACCAGAGGAATGGGTGTGACTAGAGCAATAGAGGTGACTAGAGGACCAAACGTGACCAGAGGAATGGGTGTGACTAGAGCAATAGAGGTGACTTGAGGACCAAATGTGACTAGAGAAAAAAAGTTGTGACTATTGCAATAGAAGTGACTAGAGGACCAAATGTGACTAGTGGAGCAGGTGTGACTAGAGGAGGTGTGGCTAGAGGAACATGTGGAACCAGAGGAACAGATGTAAATGGACAAATAATTTCTTATACAAGTCAGTGACTGGTCCATGAGGTAATTTGGAGACAAAGTAAATACTCGTGCAGATAGATATTCAAGACATACTCGGATTCTGAAACCAACCAATCAGATGTTATACTTGGGCGTGGCTAGTGTATGAGCTTCATTTCTGATTGGCTAGCTTCAAATTTCG
This sequence comes from Achatina immaculata, assembly GCA_009760885.1. NCBI lineage: Eukaryota > Metazoa > Mollusca > Gastropoda > Stylommatophora > Achatinidae > Lissachatina > Lissachatina immaculata. The sequence goes on along the minus strand of CM019713.1, from coordinate 82,127,251 downwards.
AGTAGTTTATAAATTGGCACAAGCCAAAGCCTCAAAGAGAGAAAATACAGGAAAGATCTGCCAAAGCTGGACAGGAAAATAAAGGCACTTGATCTGAATCTAAATGTAAAGGATGAAAGAATCAATAAAACTTTTAACACAGCTCACCAGATCATCAGAGAAAACGCCCACATCTGTTTCAGAAAAGTGTGTCTGTCAGTTATTCTCCTGAAGCTTTCAGCGGCTAATTTTATATCCTCATTCCGTCCTCTTCCTCTTCCTTATTCCTCCCTCTCTCTTCTTCCTGACTCCCTTCCTTATATTCTTTGTTCTTTCTAATTCTCTTTTCCACTCTTTCTCCTTTCCCTCTTTCTTTATTTTCATTCTCTCTTTTTTCTCTTCCTCATCCCCTCTTTTCCTTTTCCTCATTCACTCACCTCTTCTTCGTCAGTTCCCTCTTCTTTTTCATCCCCTTCTCCTCTTTCTCATAATCCCTTACCTCTTCATCAGTCAATTTTCTCCTCTTTTTCATTCCCCCCCCCCTCCACTTCTTCAGACCCTGTTTCTCCTTAAAAAAAAATTTTCTCCTCTCTTCTTCCTCATTTCTTTGTTCCTTGTCTCTCTCATTCCCTCTTCTTTTCTTTCCCATTCTCCCTTCTTCTCTTTCACACTTTCCCTCTCTCTTTCTTCTTCCCATTTTCTCTTCTTCATTTTCCCCTCTTTTTCTTTCATGTTCTCCCTCTTCCTCTTTCTTATTTTTTTCCTATTTCTCCATCCTCCTTTTTCTCTTTCTCCTCTCCATCTCTTCTACACCCCCCCCCTCTCTTTTCTTCCTCATTACCTCATCTGTTTCCCCCCTCATTCTCCCTTTCCATCTCTTCCACAGTCCTTTTCCCTCCTTTTTTTTCTCATTTTCCTCTCCTCCTCCTTTCCCATTACCACTTCCCTCCTCTTACTCATCCCCGCTCCTCCTCTTCGGCCTATAATTCCCAGGGGCCTCATAAATGCTGGAGTTTTGCCTCTCCTTTGACACAATGCTTTCGCCTCCCTGAACTGAACTATCACTTCTCTAGTGATACTCGGTTTTTAAAAGAATCTTAGCTGCGTCCCGTATACAGAGAAATCTAGAGCAATGGACAGATCTGAAGGGATTTACTCGGGACGTTAATACGGGGAGGTTTAATAGACTACATCACAAAACTCAATTTGCGGGGAATCTCCATTAATCCCCTACACAGAAATTTAATCGATGAGTTTGAAATTGGAGAAAATGGAATGATGACAATTTGTGGGCGAGGGAGTTGAGAGTTTAGGAGTTTTGAAAATGTTTTGTGAGGGTATCAATGTGAGGAAAGGGGGGTGGGGTGGGGTGAGGGGGCTAATTATTATTGCTTTTTTCAGGGATCGATGATCTGGAAAAGGTTGAAAGACCCCAATCCCCCCCTCTCCCTCCACCCAGGGCCGTCTCAACAGCATTCGGGGCCCCTGGGCCAAGTAATAATAAAATAACAAAAATAAGCCGCCTGCATACTCGATGTATGCACTCATATACATAGATTTCCATGGGCTGGTTGGGCCCCTGGGCAGTGTCGAGGGTGGCCCATGCGTTAAGACGGAACTGCCTCTATCTTGTCCTTTTTTTTCATCCTTTCTATTCCTTCATAATTTTTTTAATGATCTAAAAATTCTACACATTTCTTGTATTATACATAATGCTATTTAGGCTGGCTATGTGGACCACACTCAAAGAAGAGGAAAGAGGTACAGACCATTAGCAACGCGGAGTCGCAGAGTACGGGAAGAACTGAAGGATGCAGGAAAGACAAGGTTTGAGGTATCCCGGCTTGTTCAAGACAGGATTGGCTGGAGAACCTTTGTTGATGCCTTATGCTCCGTTGGGAGTACAGAGGACTGATGATGATGATAATGATGATGATGATGATACACGATTGTTGCAGAGTTCACCAGTTTCCAGCATGTACAAGAGAGTGAAAGAATACAGCATCTGCCACAGCATACTTCTGAGATAGATCCTGCTTGATCGGGGCGCCATGTTGACCATTGTCCCTCATTTCTGTAGAATAATCTTCTTTTCAGTGGAACATTTTGTAGAAGTTAACTTCTTCTTGTTTTTCTTCTTATTATTATTATTATTATTATTTCTTATTATTATTTCTTCTTCTTCTTCTTTTTCTTCTTACTTCCTATTCTTCTTCTTTTTCTTCTTCTTCTGCTTATTTCTTCTTCTTATTTCTTTTTCTTATTTCTTCTTCTTCTTCTTCTTATTTCTTCTTCTTCTTCTTCTGCTTATTTCTTCTTCTTATTTCTTTTTCTTATTTCTTCTTCTTCTTTTTTTTCTTCTTCTTCTTCTGCTTGTTTATTCTTCTTATTTCTTTTCCTTCTTCTTCTTCTTCTTCTTCTTTTCTTCTTACTACTTCTTCTTCTTCTTTTTCTTCTTCTTCTTCCTTTTTCTTTTTTTTTCTTCTTCTTATTCTTATTCTTCTTCTTCTTCTTCATAGTTACCTTCTTTGTACCCTCAGTAACAGGCCTGTCCTAGTCCCCATGGTGGTGGAGTCTGCGAAAGAAATAGTTGACCCCCCCTCCCCTGCTGTATAGCTCCTCAGGCACTGAAAAAGTAGTTTCCCCCCCCCCCTCATCCACTCCTAATCCGACACGATTTTATGTCTCAGCATCCTCACCGCATCGACTGCAGAAAACATCAGCTCCCAGTTCCAGGGAGATAGAATAAGTTCAGAATATATGGAAATAAAAAAAACTAAGCATAAATATGAAAATCGGGATATTTAAGAGTAATGTTCTAAGTGTACTACTCTATGGAAGTGAATGCTGGAAAATCACCAAAACCATAGAAAACAAGTTGAATTCTTTCCAGACTAAATGTTTACGAAGAATTAGGAAAATATTTTGGCCAAACACCATAAGAAATAACATCTTGTTGGCAGAGATGCAGATGAAGCCACTGACAGCAATTATTGAGGAAAGACGCTGGCGATGGTTGGGACATGTGCTCCGAATGACTGACAACTCACTACCAAAAATAGCACTAAGATGGACACCACAGGGGAACAGAAGTAAGGGTAGACCAAAAGAGACATGGAGAAGAACAACAGAGAGGATGTTCAGCAATAGAGGGCTCACCTGGGCAAGAGCAGAAAAAAAGGCGAAGGACGGGCATGTGTGGAGGGCTCTCGCGGAGGCCCCGTGTGCCCTGGGCACTTAGGGTTCAGAGAGAGAGAGAGAGAGAGAGAGAGAATAAATTCAGGTGACGTATGGCCTTGACCGACTTTCCTGTGCCAGAAGTTCCTGTCACTCAGCGCAAGACTCTCACTCTTACTGACTGACATCGGACAAGTAAATCGAACACAAAATGTCAGATTATTTTGTCAGATATGTTGTTCCTGTCATTCGTGGAGCATGATCTGACGACAACCCTGGAGGAACATGAGCGATAACAGCTTCTCGGGAACATGACCAGATGTTGGTCCAGCGGGTGACGGCGGACTCTGCAACTGCAGATAATGGCTCAGTCAGACTAATGGAGGAAAACTGTCTCGATAGACAGGATGTAAAAAAAAAACAAACAAAAACTTGTCGTATTTTACTTCCAGAGCCCAAAAAGTCAAGCATTTTCTGGTTATCTTAAATATTTTAGCACTTCCTAACATTCGTGGCATAAATCTTGGGAAATATTTGGCGCCGGCGACATTATGTCGTCACCCAACTTCCGGCTTTGTTACGTTGGGCGCTTCCTGTTACAGACAAGCTTGACATGACCTAAGAGTCACGTCCGAAAATGAACGCGTGTTAAGATCACGCCTCCCAGAACAGAGAAGAAGCGGAACTAATGATAGCGGTGTGGTTTCCAAGGCAACAAACAGTACAGATTAGTCGAGAAAACAGAGGGTCACAAAACTGAGCTGAACGTGTTATGAATGTTTCAGCAGTTGATGTGGTTTCCTACATTTCGGTAAAACAGTATTACAAACATCCCTAGTAAGAAAACTGCTCATAATTTAAATGTAGCACATACTTTATGCTACTTTATGGGAACAAAATGAACTACTGAACAAGATAATATAACAGACAATGAATTCATCTTTCTCAGTTGCGGAGTATGACTCCATCATGCCAGTGGTTTCTAAGATTTTTTTCTTTGGTTGTAGACCCCCTTTCCGGCTTGAGAGCAGATATTCCCCTCTCCCCTCCTCTTTCCGGCTTGAGAGCAGATGTGGACCCCATTTCCAATATCAGAACAGATGTAAACTCCCTTTCTAGCCTAATAGCAGATGTCGACCCCCTTTCCAGCCTGATAGCAGATGTGGACCTCTTTCTAGCTTGAGAGCAGATTTGGATCCCCTTTTCTAGCATGAGAGCAGATGGGGGGGGGGGGGGTCGGTTGTCATTAAAAGTAAATAGAAAACAAGATTTCTCTTTTTTTTCTCAAATCAATCTATTTACGTGTTTATGGATCATCAAAATTCCTCCGTGGACTCTCTGGTGGTCCAGGGACCCATGTTAAGATAAACTAACTCATGTCCAAATGCGAGACAGCTAATCTTGCTTAAAAATAGATATGTTGTTCCTGCTAAATCTGAGCTTAAAGCGTATTGACACTTCAAGGAGCTTAAAGCGTATTGATAGATCAAGAAGCTTAAAGTGCGTTGACAGGTCACGGAACTTAAAGTATGTTGACAGGTCAAGGAGCTTAAAGTGTGTTGACAGGGCCATGGAGCTTAAAGTATGTTGACAGGTCACGGAACTTAAAGTATGTTGACAGGTCAAGGAGCTTAAAGTGTGCTGACAGGGCCAAGGAGCTTAAAGTATGTTGACAGGTCACGGAACTTAAAGTATGTTGACAGGTCAAGGAGCTTAAAGTGTGTTGACAGGTCACGGAACTTAAAGTATGCTGACAGGTCAAAGAGCTTAAAATGTGTTGACAGGTCAAGGAACTTAAAGTGTGTTGATTGGTCTAGGAACTTAAAGTGCGTTGACAGGGTCAAGGAGCTTAAAGTGTGTTGACAGGTTCAGGAGTTTAAAGTGTGTTGATAGGGTCAAGGAACTTAACGTGTGTTGTTAGAGTTAAGGAACTTAAAGTGTGTTGACAGGGCCAATGAGCTTGAAGTGGTGTGGTCGAGCACGCGATGCCCAGAAGTGTGTATGGCTTTGGGGGCGGAGCGACCTTGCCCACGTTATCCGAACGTATGAAGGCCTATATCTCTCTCTCTCTGAACCTTAAGTGCCCAGGGCACATGGGGCTTTCGCAAGGGTTTTCCACAAATGCCTGTCTTTCGCCTTTTTTTCTGCTTTTGCCCAGGTGAGCCCTCTATTGCTCAACATCCTTTCTGTTGTTCTTCTCCATGTCTCTTTTGGTCTACCCTTACTTCTGCTCCCCTGTGGTGTCCATCTTAGTGCTATTTTTGGTAGTGAGTTGTCAGTCATTCGGAGCACATGTCCCAACCATCGCCAGCGTCTTTCCTCAATAATTGTTGTCAGTGGTTTCATCTGCATTTCTGCCAATAAAATGTTATTTCTTATGGTGTTTGGCCAAAATATTTTTTTAATTCTACGTAAACATTTAGTCTGGAAAGAATTCAACTTGTTTTCTATGGTTTTGGTGATTTTCCAGCATTCACTTCCATAGAGTAGCACACTTAGAACATTACTCTTAAATATCCTGATTTTCATATTTCAGGCCTATATATAGTCGAGGAATGCATGACGAAGAGTGAGCTTGAGGAGATGCGGGCTGATTTCGTTATCGTCTATGCTTATCCCAGCCGACCTTACAATGTTTGATAATGTATTGTGAAGTCATAACGTGCTGTGGATTACGTTTTTCTCGTCTTATGTGGAGATTCTATGATTACTAATGATATTCGTTATATATTTGGATGGGCACACATCAAGGTCCATCATGTTTCATTTGCATGGATAATACTATGTCAAGCTATCAGGAGATACCGAACCAGGCAACAGGTAGCTGCACAATTAATGATGTGCATTAGCACATGGTAATTCCTAGAGATGAGAGGAAGCACCATAGCAGCAGATATGTGTAATAATTCTGTGCGTAAGCACAAGGGGGAGATATGTGTGATAATTCAGTGCGTTAGCACAAGAGAGAGATATATATGATAATTCAGTGCACTGGCACAAGAAGCAGATATGTATGATAATTCAGTGCATTAGCACAAGTGAGATATGTTGTGATATTCAGTGCATTATCACAATGAAGATTATGTGTAGTATGAGGAGGGGGATCATGGCAGCAGTTGTTGTAAGTGCAAAAGTGCAGTGGCACCTGGTGATACGGGAAGATGCGAGTTTCATAAGAGCAGAAGTAGCTGCAATGTTAATAAGTGCGATGGCACAATTTATATAAATGTATGCATGTGCTTATGAGGGCCAGGATAGCCCAGGCACATTGGGTCCTTAGGATTCAGTTTATACTTAGAGAGTTATAAATTATATTGATGGCATGCTTATTACACTTATAATGATACATGTTGATGTTCTCTATAATGATACATGTTGATGTTCTGTATATGCAATGTCTGTTGTAACGTTAAATGGTGTATGTAGTGTAGACAAATAAATGTTGATTGATTTGAATTGCTTAAATTGGTAATGTGCATTGCCTATCATGAATTTGGTATGAATGTATGCAATAAGCTGCATAACTGGCATATAGTATCCGTAGAGGGTAAATCCTGGGTTGTCGCAGACAGATATGAGTTTTGAGCCTGGCCACCCAGTACGGTATAAAACAGGAAAAAGTAGGAGCAGGTTTATTACTTAACGATTACAAAGTTGTGACGTTTCGGCGTGAGCCTTAATCATACAAAAACATAGAGGACAAAGAAGTAGAGAGAGGAGATAAAATATGGATTCACATGAATGCTATTTAAAATAATAATAATAAAAAATAATAATAATAATAATAATTTTTTTTCTAAAGAGTACTTAGCTGTAAATTGTAAGGTGTGGCTTGTCCGGCGGTGTGTGTCAGGAATGGATTTAGTAGAATGTGGGGACTTTAAATAGAGACCTGTGACATGTGGTCAGTGGGTTGTAATTGGGGGTGGTGGATGGGGAAACGGGGAAGGGAGAGAGAGTGTGTGATGCAATACTGACCTAGCTAGGAGAAGTTGAAACAGATGATTGGGGAAGAGGGGTTGCAGAGTGATGCTGTGAGGAAGTTTGAAAAGTAAGAAGGGGTGGACTTTGTGGAGAGGTACTGTAATGATTGAAGAGAATATTACGTGTAACTAAACAGCGAGTTTAACCCATGTGGTTCCAGCGTCCCATAATTTTGAATGCAGCGGTTCTCAAGAGCCAGGCGGCTTGTGTCATCTGCGTGACATTGTTTGATGGCTGTAACCAGAAAGTCAGATTTGCCTCTGTGGTTGGGGCCATTGAAATGATTTGGGACTGGTTTCGAAGCATGCTGGGTGATGTCGTACAGATGTTTTTGCATGCGATCCCCTAATCTGAGGCCAGTCTCACCAATATATGTTATCCTGCATCTTTTGCAAACGATGACATATATCACATTACGGGACTCGCATGTGAATCCCTCATGAAGAGTGAGGATAGTTTTGGGAAAGGTGATTGTTTTCATTTCCCAGACTACAGGGCAGGTAACGCAGCGGGGGCGGTTACATTTTCTGATGCCAACATATGTAAGGCTTCAAGTGGCTGTGGACTAGGATGTCCTTAAGGTTTGGCTCACTTTTGGACATCATATATCACATTACGAGGATGTCCAAACGTGAGCCAAACCTTAAGGACATCCTCGTCCACAGCCACCTGAACTATCCTCACCCTTCATGAGGGATTCACATGCGAGTCCCGTAATGTGATATATGACATCGTTTGTAAAAGATGCAGGATAACATATATTGATGAGACTGGCCTCAGATTAGGAGACTGCATGCAAAAACATCTGTACGACATCACCCAGCATGCTTCGAAACCAGTCCCAAATCATTTCAATGGCCCCAACCACAGAGGCAAATCTGACTTTCTGGTTACAGCCATCAAACAATGTCACGCAGATGACACAAGCCGCCTGGCACTTGAGAACCGCTGCATTCAAAATTATGGGACGCTGGAACCACATGGGTTAAACTCGCTGTTTAGTTACACGTAACATTCTCTTCAATCATTACAGTACCTTTCCACTAAGTCCACCCCTTCTTACTTGTCAAACCTCCTCACAGCATCACTCTGAAACCCCTCTTCCCCAATCATCTGTTTCAACTTCTCCTAGCTAGGTCAATATTGCATCACACAATCTCTCTCCCTTCCCCGTTTCCCCATCCACCACCCCCAATTACAACCCACTGACCACATGTCACAGGTCTCTTTTTAAAGTCCCCACATTCTACTAAATCCATTCCTGACACACACCGCCGGACAAGCCACACCTTACAATTTACAGCTAAGTACTCTTTAGGAAAAAAATTTGTGTATGTTACTATTATTTCTTTTATTATTATTTTAAATAGCATTCATGTGAATCTATACTTTATCTCCTCTCTCTACTTCTTCGTCCTGTATGTTTTTGTATGATTAAGGCTCACGCCGAAACGTCACAACATTGTAATCGTTAAGTAGTAAAGCTGCTCCTACTTTTTCCTGTTTTATACATTCTAGTATCACAGCTTTACTGCAGTGCTTCGTGTATAGTTGTATACTTATACACTAATTATTGTGTTATTGACCCAGTACGGTAGTACATCGGCCATGGATTTGTGGGTTGCAGCTGGGTTTTTGGTCCTGTCCATTCTCTAAATTGTTTCCAGTTGTAGATCTAGCACCGACTAAGTCTACAGTGTGTTGACAGTGCCAAGGAGCTTAAAGTGTGTTGACAGGGCCAAGGAGCTTAAAGTGTGTTGACAGGGCCAAGGAGCTTAAAGTGTGTTGACAGGGCCAAGGAGCTTAAAGTGTGTTGACAGTGCCAAGGAGCTTAAAGTGTGTTGACAGTGCCAAGGAGCTTAACGTGTGCTCACAGGGCCAAGGAGCTTAAAGTGTGTTGACAGGCCAAGGAGCTTAAAGTGTGTTGACAGTGCCAAGAAGCTTAAAGTGTGTTGACAGGCCAGGGAGCTTAAAGTGTGTTGACAGGCCAAGGAGCTTAAAGTGTGTTGACAGGCCAAGGAGCTTAAAGTGTGTTAACAATGTCAAGGAGCTTAAAGTGTGTTGACAGGGCCAAGGAGCTTAAAGTGTGGTGACAGGGCCAATGATCTTGAAGTGTGTTGACAATGCCAAGGAGCTTAAAGTGTGTTGACAGGATCAAGGATCTTGAAGTGTGTTGACAGGCCAAGGAGCTTAAAATATGTTGACAAGTCAAGGACAGTCGGACACTAATATCAAGTCCCCGGTGTATATGTCAATGGCGTCAGGTAGGACTATGAAGATCATCAACTACTCGCATGCTGTAAAATAATATACATCAGTTCTCTAACTGGGTGTGGGGGGGAGGGATGGAGAAAAGAAAGAACTGGGACCACAGATTAAATAGAAAGGTGGAATATTAAAATGCGGATTATTTCCACTGCAGTTTTTTTTTTAAATCACAGGACTAAAGAAAGAGGCGGCATTTTGACATCTGGTGAGCAGGGTCCACGGGGGTATAAAAATGTTGAGGACCGCTGAATCCAGAGCTAACACAGAGCAGGGCTCTGAGAGAAGTCGCAGGAGTAAATAATCCTGGAGAGAATCGTTCTTCTCCTAGCAGGAAAAAAAAAGAGGGTTAGGAGTTTAAGCATTTACTGTCTTTTATGAGAGATTTGTTTACCGAGAATTAATTTTTGATGTGGTATTTACTCAAGTTTCCAACAGTTTTATAAATCAATCAACCAATGCCTGTAGCCCCGCCTCCAAAACATAAGCCATAGGCATAAGACTTTCCAGGCGTTTCTATCGTTGTCCGTGGTTGCTCCATGTATCTCTGTGATTTTAAAGTCTTTGTTGTATCCTCTCTCTGCATTCCTTGGTCTGCCTTGTTTTCACTTTCCTTGATGGTTTCTTAGATAAAGCTAGGTTTGTTAAACATTTTTATCAATTACACGAGGTGATGCTTATCTATCTATCTATCTATCTATCTATCTATCTATCTATCTATCTATCTATCTATCTATCTATCTATCTATCTATCTATCTATCTATCTATCTATCTATCTATCTATCTATCTATCTATCTATCTATCCATCCATCCATCCATCCATCCATCCATCCGTCCGTCCGTCCGTCCATCTATCTATCTATCTATCTATCTATCTATCTATCTATCTATCTATCTATCTATCTATCTATTGGCTAAATACACCAAGAACAGCACAAGAAAACAGATTTAAGGGATGAATAAATGGAGGGCGACATCAGATCAGCGAATGAAAGGACACAGCCAAAGATGCTGTGTCTTGTGGATCACACATTTCATCCCACCCTTTCCCCCACTCCCTGTCCGCGTCCCCCCCCTGGTTAACAGACATGGATCGATAATCGAGAGGACCTGTTGTATTACTTTACACCTCGAGTCCAGAGCGGGGCAGGGGGAGGTAATCGATGTCTCGTACCAAGCCTGATTAACGAGCGTAGAAAATGCGATTAAATATTTGCCTTACTAAGTTCAACCCCGGAAGATAGTACTGGGAGCGGCAGAGGAGAGAATGAATGAATGAAAAAAAAAGAGAGAGAGAGAGAGAACATAAAGTGATAAAGTGGGCAGGTATATATTAGGTATTTATATAGAGTAAATATTTGGTAGAAACATAAACAAAGGACCTGGATTTCCCACGAGAGAGGTTTGAAAATCTTGGTGGTTGAGGCTGAAGGGTTGCTAGAACTGCCTATTCTAAGCTTGGAAGGGGGGGGGGCCGGTGTAATTATCATGATCAGAACAGTATATGTGTCCTTTTTTTTCATTATGGTTAACGGAGTGAGGCTCGGCATGTTACTAAAAGTGGCGGAAGATTGATTTGTGAGGCCAGAAGAAAACGGCTGTAACTGTCTCACCCGATACGGCCACGTCTTTTCATCTTTGAAATTAGAGAATACAAGTTCTTGCATTCAAAGAAGAAATAGTAGTAGTAGTAGTAGCAGCAGCAGCACCAGCAGCAGCAGCACTAGTAGTAGTAGCAGCAGCAGCAGCAGTAGTAGTAGTAGCAGCAGCAGCAGCAGCAGTAGTAGTAGTAGTATTAGTATTAGCAACAGCAGCAGCAGCAGCAGTAGTAGTAGTAGTATTAGCAGCAGTAGTAGTAGTAGTAGTAGTAGTAGTAGTAGTAGCAGCAGTAGTAGTAGTAGTAGTAGTAGTAGTAGTAGTAGTAGCAGCAGCAGCAGCAGCAGCAGCAGCAGCAGTAGTAGTAGTAGTAGTAGTAGTAGTAAAAAAGAAGAAGATGAAGAAGAAGGAAAGGAAAACTTGGAACTGAATGCTACACTTATTATGTTGAAACAATACAAAAAAAGAGAAAAAACACCATTAATTGTCATGTAAAAATAGATAAAACAAAGAAATAAACACCTTTTGTTATCTTGTCAAGATAAGAAAATATAGAAATAAACACCTTTTGTTATCTTGTCAAGATAAGAAAATATAGAAATAGACACATTGTGTTATCTTGTCAAGATAATAAAAGAAAGAACAACAGAACACTAGTCGTAGTGTCAAGATAAAAGTAGATGTTAGCTCCTTATTTCAAGCGCACAGTAAAGAATTTTTAAAACAAGTCTGCTGGGCATAAGAGAAGACATCCGACGCTAGTCTGAGCTGACAGGATGTCTCGGAATTATTGAAGTATCTACATGCAAGACCAGGCGCACCGGAAGAGAAATAGTTAAAGTTATCAATGTATAAAGATCCAGGCCACTGAGGTGAGGTGGTCCCAGACTCTACTCTGCATTTTCCATCGGGAGTCCCCTGCCATCTATTTAATTGCCCCCACCCTTAACCCCTTGGCCCTTGGCCCAGACTACCTTTATCCACTGGGTCCCTGAGCGAAGCAAATGGCTGTACCCTTCCCCTACTTGGGTCTGGTAAATAAAACAAGATAGCAACATACAAAACTAGTCTCCATAAACTGGTCCAAACCAAACTTTTCCCTCTCACATAAGGCCCCTTCACATTTCTAGCTGAAACTTTTCTCTTAAACTTTTCACAGATGGACCACTTTCAAGCACAGCGAACTAAGACATTAAATGATAATCCTAGGTCCCAGCTTAAGCTAATCTGAAGATAAAGAGTTCATTTGTGAAATGTTCACCCCACAAAATTCCTGCTTAAGTCCCTCGTGTGTCAGATATTGAAGTATTACTCGTGTTATACGAATATGAGGGGTGATTGATAAGTTCTCGGCATAAGGTACAATGGATTATTTGTGGACAACTTTTTTTGGTTATTTCTCAGCATAGTCCCCTTGCAAGTTTATGTACTTAGTCAAACAATCTTGAAGAATACGGATCCCTTTCTTTGTATAAGTCAGCATCTTGTGCCAGTAGAAAGTCGTCTATAGCATGAATGATATCATCATCTGAAGCAAATTTTGCGACCACTTAGCTCCTTTTAGAGTTTGATAAACAGGTAATAGTCCAAAGGGGCCAAATCTGGGGAATAAGGAGGATGGTCAAGAATCTGGACGCTGCATTCATGAATGGCAGCCATTGCCACCACCGACTTGTGAACTTGAGCATTGTCTTGATGAAAGATGACTCCACTCGTCAATTTCTCTGGATGTTTTTCCTTCAGTTTGACCTGCAGTTGTTTCATGAGATTAGCGTACTAGGCCCATGTAACTGTTCTGCCCTTTTGAAGATAGTCTACCAATAGCACACCTTCTGAATCCCAAAAGATGGAAGCTGTCACTTTGCATGCAGACAGAACCATCCTTGCTTTCTTTGGAAGTGGAGATCCATGACATTTCCACTGCTTTGACTGTTTTTTTTTTGGGGGGGTTTCTAATTGAAAATGATGAACCCAAGTCTCATCCATAGTCACAAATTGCTGAAGAAACTTTTCCGGATGTGCAGAAAAATGGCCAAGATTGTCTCTTGACATGTTAAGACGCTGTCGTTTGTGATCAACTCCAAGAAGTTTCGGGACCCATCGAGCAGAGACCTTTGTCATTTGAAGATCATTGTGAATAATGGCATGAACTCGTTCCTGGGAGATGCCCAACTCAGTAGCAATGTACCACTCAGTTAGTCGTCGATCCTCCATTATCATGTCATGGATTCTACCGGTTACCGTTCTTGGTCTTCCTGGACGGGGATCATCTTCCAGACTCTCCCTTCCATGTTTGAATTGAGCTGCCCATTTCTTCACTGTGCTGTAAGAAGGGACATTCTCCCCTAGAGTCTCTAGCATATCTTCATGGATCTCCTTCGATGATAAGCCCTTGATGCAGAGGTAGCGAATGACTGCTCGATGAGAAATTTTATCCATTTTCTCAATTTCTGCCACCCCTTACCACTTCAGTAGCCTGTAAAAAAAAATTGATTGCAGTTAATTTCTTGAAACTTGGTGTTTAATTTTACATTAACCAATTCTACAAAAGCACCTAATATCAACTGTATGGATCACGTATTTGTACCTTATGCCGAGAACTTATCAATCACTGCTCGTATTTCATAGATTTCCTTTGTCCGAGAACGCAGGACCTGCCAACTTGTACGCGCTTAAGATTTGTCTAAAAAGCTTTTCTTAGCGCTGGATACACGCCCGCCATTATCCTTCAGCACTGATTCTCCTTTATGGTTATTTTTGCTCCATTCCGGAAGGGCGTAAATGTTCTACTCCAGAATTTATGAAAGATTTCGCCTTACGGGAACGCGTAAAATGCGATCGTTAATGGAGTGCGGACAACCCATTTTCGGAATTCTTTAATCTTCGTTGAGTATAAAAGGAAGCGATCGAGACGGAGTTACCTGAATTGGGATAACTTATCTCTAATATCAGTGGTTGGGGGGGGGGGGGGGAGAGAAGATGATAGTAAAGTGAGGTTTTAAGAGAAAACAATCAAAATCTTAAGATAAGAGTCCAAGATACAGGAACATGTTCATGCCATTATTCACAATGATCTTCAAATGACAAAGGTCTCTGCTCGATGGGTCCCGAAACTTCTTGGAGCTGATAACAAACGACAGCGTCTCAACATATCAAGAGACAATCTTGGTCATTGTTCTGCAGATCCTGAAAAGTTTCTTCAGCAATTTGTGACTATGGATGAGACTTGGGTTCATCATTTTCAACCAGAAACCAAAGAACAGTCAAAGCAGTGGAAATATCATGGATCTCCACTTACAAAAAAGCAAGGATGGTTCTGTCTGCATGCAAAGTGACAGCTTCCATCTTTTGGGATTCAGAAGGTGTGCTATTGGTAGACTATCTTCAAAAGGGCAGAACAGTTACATGGGCCTAGTACGCTAATCTCATGAAACAACTGCAGGTCAAACTGAAGGAAAAACATCCAGAGAAATTGACGAGTGGAGTCATCTTTCATCAAGACAATGCTCCAGTTCACAAGTCGGTGGTGGCAATGGCTGCCATTCATGAATGCGGCTTCCAGCTTCTTGAACATCCTCTTTATTCTCCAGATTTGGTCCCTTTGGACTATTACCTGTTTACCAAACTCAAAAAGGAGCTAAGTGGTCTCAAATTTGCTTCAGATTATGACGTTATTCATGCTGTAGACCACTTTCTACTGGCACAAGATGCTGACTTTTACAAAGAAAGGATCCGTATGCTCCAGGATCGCTGGACTAAGTGCATAAACTTACAAGGGGACTATGTTGAGAAATAACCCCCCAAAACGTTGTCCACAAATAATCCATTGTACCTTATGCCGAGAACTTATCAATCACTTCTCGTATACATGTTTCTGGCTAAAAACAACAGGGAATAGATCATGCAACAGAAATGCATTGAACTTCGTATTCCGACTATCACGATCTGTCGCTATTAAGTCCTCATTTGCTGTTTTCCTAGCTCCAACTCTCTCTCTCTCTCTCTCTCTCTCTCTCTCTCTCTCTCTCTCTCTCTGAGCCTTTAGTCCCCAGGGCACATGGGGTTTCCGCAAAGGTTTTTCACAAATGCCTGTCCTTTGCCTTTTTTTATGCTCTTGCCCAGGTGAGCCCTCTATTGCTCAACATCCTGTCTATTGTTCTCCATGTCTCTTTTGGTCTGCCCTTAAATCTGTTCCCCTGTGGTGTCCATCTTAGTGCTATTTTTGGTAGTGAGTTGTCAGTCATTCGGAGCATGCTAGTTTTGGTAGTGAGTTGTCAGTCATTCGGAGCACATGTCCCAAAAATCCCCAGCGTCTTTCCTCAATAATTGCTGTCAGTGGCTTCATCTGCATTTCTACCAACAAGATGTTATATCTTATGGTGTTTGGCCAAAATATTTTTTTCTAATTCTTCGTAAACATTTAGCATATCATGCTTGGGTATTGTTTCTACTGTGGCTTGGAGGCTGTTGTAAAAATCTTCTTTTAATTCCTCTTCAGCTGCTTCTGTTGGTGCATAACAAACTATAATAAAACTTCGTGAATCTTGAGTTGAAGCGTGCATATAATAATCTCTAATTTATAGGGGTCCATTTCAGCAACTCCCTCCAACTACAGCTACATAAATTTATTCTAGCCATCTTTGTCTAAACGTGACAAGCAGTGGCCGGTGAGTTCAACTTTAAACTAGAAGAGGAGCAGCTTTATTTATTAACATAGCACGCAGATGTGACGTTTCGTCTTGCGTCTTCTTCGAACAAAAGCATCCAGAACGAAGAAATAAGAAAAGAACAGAAAGTTTACATTAACAAAAGTAACAATATAACAGTAAAACAAATATAACAATATAACAAATATAACAATATCACAATATAACAAATATAACAGTATAACAAATATAACAATATAACTGTATAACAAATATACCATTATAACAAATATAACAATATAATATATATGTAACAATATAACAAATATAACAGTATGACAGTATAAAAATATAACAAATATAACAATATAACAAATATAACAATATAACATATCAAACTAAAATGTTTCAATTCAACGTAATATCCACCCTTATTTATGCATGTGAAAGCTGGAAAAAAACCAAAGAAACAGACAAAAAAAAATTAGACTCTTTAGAAAACAAATGCCTAAGGAAAATACTCGGTATAAAGTGGAACGAATTCAAGACCAACGCAGAGATAAGACAGATGAGCAAACAACAATCTGTCTCATGCATGATCAGAAGGAGGTGATGGACATATGTCGGTCACATGATAAGAAGAAACAGTCAGAGAATCCCAAAAGAAGCTATCAAGTGGAACATAACAGGCCGGAAAAAAAAAAGAGGTCGACCATGTGAAACTCTAAAGAGGACACTGTTAAGTGCGTGGAGTGGGGTTCCTCCCGGCCAGTGAAGAAAGGTGCGAATGGAGTTCCGCGCGGCACCACTGTGGAAAAGGTGAAAGAAAGGATTAAGTGAAGTATTCAGTAGTCTCGAGATCAGGACTGCTCAAATCACGGCACCTCTGGTCTGGAGGTCGGCCACGTTCTATGTGCAATCATAACGGGCGAATTGCCTAAACCAGCTTAACCCAGGGGTTAAGACACTGCTGGCGAGATTCTTCGAATGCCGCGCATGGAGTGAAACTACTCCCGGCCAATGAAGAAAATACGAAAAAGCAATTAGGATTGCCATGCGGCGCCGATGTGAAAAGGTGATGGAAAGGATAATATGAAGCTTAGTCGGTATGTCCAGTAGCACCGCGGAGAGAGCTACTCATACCACTGCACCTCTGCTCTAAAAGCCAGCCACGTCCGATATTCACCCATACTGGTGAAATATGCCCAAACCGGCTTAAACCAGGGGTGAAGTTTGATGGCTATTCATGTCACGGTACCTCCGCTCTAGAAGTCGGTCACGTCCTAAACACGCCCATACTGGGATAATACGCCTCAACCGGCTCAGCCCAAGGGCGAAACTAACTAGTGGCGAGGATTCGTCCTCCTGGACAAAAGCTCCGTCTTGGTCACAAGTAGGAAGGGTCACAAAATGCTGAAGTCGGAGACACTGGACCAGGGCAGTCTAGATAGGCAACCTCCTCTCACCCGACGGGGATGTATGGGTATCCTAATCACGCTGAGGTTTTCCGGTGATAAAGTCCAACGCTGGACTGGATGGGCAACCACCTCTCACCCGGCGGGGATACACGGGTATCCCAAAACCTGTCGAGGTTTTCAGGTGAGAAAGTCCAACTCTGGTCTGGATGGGCTACCACCTCTCACCCAGCGGGGATATACTGATATCCAAAACACGTCGAGGTTTTCCGGTGAGGAAGTCCAACTCTAGATTAAACTGGTGCAACGAAAACCAAGGTGTCACGCATTCCCGCTTCTGAGACCCACCGAGAATACAGATTCAAGCCCTGCCATACTCTGAACCTCTTGTGATCCTCTCGGGGATCTCGTGTGGTCCTTTCGCGGACCACAGGGGGCCATGGGACCTATCGAGGACCACAGGAGTAAATTCAGCAAGATCACGGGGCGGTCTTGGTGGTAGAAGTGAACGAAGAAGAAGAAGAAGAAGGCATAAAATTCTTTGATGAGGTTGAAAAGCTCGCCGAAAACAGGAAAACTTGGCGAACTACCATACGACCCCTATGTGACGTTTAACGGCGTGAGAAAGACGTAAAATGTATGTAACAAATAAGAAAGGGAAAATGGAACTTATTTTGTGACTTGTATGAAGCTGTGTCCCAGACAGCGTAGTTGTAAAATGTCGTAAATGCTTATTGAAAGAGCTATGAATGATGTGACAGAAATCTGATTGGCTAGCAGTAACGAAGGTAATTGAGGAAAAGAGACATGCGAGAGAGAGAGAGAGAGAGAGAGAGAGAGAGAGAGAGAGGGGGGGGGGAGAAAGAAGGTGGGGATACAGTGATGAGCGGGGCTGATACAGCTTCTCTGGTGTAGCTCATTAACAAAGGTTAATGTCATCAATGCTAGGTCCAGAGTCTTGTTTGCAGGTCTTCTGTGCCTTGACACTTGTTAGCTGTCTGATGAGATAGACTGCCTGATACCAGGAGCTTCATTCATTCATTCATTCATTCACTTCTGGGTTCTGAAGTGTTTGATTGTCATTGTATATAGGATGGGTTTCCAGGCTCTCCCAAGGTCTGGTTCTTTGAATGAAGACTTCAGGCCACGTCCTTCATTATTTCATGTCAGTCAGTCCGTCATTTATATGTCCCTTGCGGAACTTTGCCTCCCTAACAGCACTCCTGTAGGCCTCTCGGTTATGAGCAAGATGTCCTGGTGCTGATGCATCCATTTGCAGATCATCAACGATGACTTGCAGCCATCTTCGCCTTGGTCTTCCTCTCTTTCTTTTTCCCATTATGTACCTTTCCAAGACGGTTTTCTCTAGATTATCAAGACGTTTAATGTGTCCAAAATATTTAAGTTTTCTCTCTTTAATACTCTTTACTAGCCAACCTTCTTCAATATTAAATTCTTGTCGTATGGATATGTGTTCTTTTTTATGTCCATGTATTTCATGTAGACATGAAAAAAAAATATTTGGTTCAGTATTCGGTACCAGCGAATAGGAGATCCAAAAGCGACCCGATTCTAACCTTGTATTCGGTAAGGTTCTAAAAGTAATGTATGTGTTCGCGGGGGGAAGGAGGGGATAGATGGGGTGAGGGAGTGGTCAAGTGTCTCAAAATATAGTTGAAAAACGCATAAATAGATTTCTACAGAAGGACGCAGCACAGGATGATACTGGTGATAATATTAAGCTGAATCTTATTCTCCAAAATTACACACAGAGCTCATTCGATTATTTTTTCTCTCACTCAGTTATTCTGCTTTTTTTTTTCTTTCTTTCTCTCACAGAAGAAAGCAGAATGGACGCAAATATCCCTCCTCCACCTCCTCCTCCTCCTGTGTGATCTCTTGCTCGCCTCTCACGGCAGATTTATGACTTCATATCGGCCGTTATTAATGTTAACCAGAACACGAGGCCATCAAAAGAGGGATCTCGTGAAGGAAGCTTCGCGTCCCGTTCTGTCAGCCATCAGGCCGCTGCTGTACCGGTCTTTGAGGGGGGATATGCGCTGGCGATGCCGGTTAAGTGGAATTTTACAAGGAAAGTTAACAAAAACAAAAAATGAAGGGAAACATTTGTGCACACATGAAAGAAGGGAAAAAAATGGTAAACAATATCCGGATTTGTTCTGGCGCTGACGGGTATGATGATTTATCACATTCCTGCCCTGATGGAGCTCAAGGTCTCCACTGTTAATTACAAGCTCTTTCATTTTTCCAAGGGTTTTATGTTGTAAATTCCATAATTGAAGTTTGTCGCTCGTCTTGTTACATACAACGTTTCCATTCTCAGTTGTTATCAGTTGAATACTTACCGGCGTGAGAAAGACGTAAATGTATGTAACAAATAAGAAAGGGAAAATGGAACTTATTTTGTGACTTGTATGAAGCTGTGTCCCAGACAGCGTAGTTGTAAATGTCGTAAATGCTTATTGAAAGAGCTATGAATGATGTGACAGAAATCTGATTGGCTAGCAGTAACGAAGGTAATTGAGGAAAAGAGACATGCGAGAGAGAGAGAGAGAGAGAGAGAGAGAGAGAGAGAGGGGGGGGGGGGAGAAAGAAGGTGGGGATACAGTGATGAGCGGGGCTGATACAGCTTCTCTGGTGTAGCTCATTAACAAAGGTTAATGTCATCAATGCTAGGTCCAGAGTCTTGTTTGCAGGTCTTCTGTGCCTTGACACTTGTTAGCTGTCTGATGAGATAGACTGCCTGATACCAGGAGCTTCATTCATTCATTCATTCATTCACTTCTGGGTTCTGAAGTGTTTGATTGTCATTGTATATAGGATGGGTTTCCAGGCTCTCCCAAGGTCTGGTTCTTTGAATGAAGACTTCAGGCCACGTCCTTCATTATTTCATGTCAGTCAGTCCGTCATTTATATGTCCCTTGCGGAACTTTGCCTCCCTAACAGCACTCCTGTAGGCCTCTCGGTTATGAGCAAGATGTCCTGGTGCTGATGCATCCATTTGCAGATCATCAACGATGACTTGCAGCCATCTTCGCCTTGGTCTTCCTCTCTTTCTTTTTCCCATTATGTACCTTTCCAAGACGGTTTTCTCTAGATTATCAAGACGTTTAATGTGTCCAAAATATTTAAGTTTTCTCTCTTTAATACTCTTTACTAGCCAACCTTCTTCAATATTAAATTCTTGTCGTATGGATATGTGTTCTTTTTTATGTCCATGTATTTCATGTAGACATGAAAAAAAAATATTTGGTTCAGTATTCGGTACCAGCGAATAGGAGATCCAAAAGCGACCCGATTCTAACCTTGTATTCGGTAAGGTTCTAAAAGTAATGTATGTGTTCGCGGGGGGAAGGAGGGGATAGATGGGGTGAGGGAGTGGTCAAGTGTCTCAAAATATAGTTGAAAAACGCATAAATAGATTTCTACAGAAGGACGCAGCACAGGATGATACTGGTGATAATATTAAGCTGAATCTTATTCTCCAAAATTACACACAGAGCTCATTCGATTATTTTTTCTCTCACTCAGTTATTCTGCTTTTTTTTTTCTTTCTTTCTCTCACAGAAGAAAGCAGAATGGACGCAAATATCCCTCCTCCACCTCCTCCTCCTCCTGTGTGATCTCTTGCTCGCCTCTCACGGCAGATTTATGACTTCATATCGGCCGTTATTAATGTTAACCAGAACACGAGGCCATCAAAAGAGGGATCTCGTGAAGGAAGCTTCGCGTCCCGTTCTGTCAGCCATCAGGCCGCTGCTGTACCGGTCTTTGAGGGGGGATATGCGCTGGCGATGCCGGTTAAGTGGAATTTTACAAGGAAAGTTAACAAAAACAAAAAATGAAGGGAAACATTTGTGCACACATGAAAGAAGGGAAAAAAATGGTAAACAATATCCGGATTTGTTCTGGCGCTGACGGGTATGATGATTTATCACATTCCTGCCCTGATGGAGCTCAAGGTCTCCACTGTTAATTACAAGCTCTTTCATTTTTCCAAGGGTTTTATGTTGTAAATTCCATAATTGAAGTTTGTCGCTCGTCTTGTTACATACAACGTTTCCATTCTCAGTTGTTATCAGTTGAATACTTACCGCTGGATATTTTGTCCAAATGTTGATATTCTTCTGAAGTGTTGCGATGTAGCAAAACGTTCTACAGGGTAGGCAACTTTATTTAAGCTATTGTGAATTAAAGCCCCTTGTTGTTTGTCACAGATAGTTCTGTTTCTTCGCACTCGCCCTTGAGTTCATGGTTAACTTAGGAGTGTAGGTAATCTTGCAGGTGGATTTTATAAGAGTTTTGTGTGAAGCAGTGAGCGTAAGTAAAACTTGCCTGGACTTTTCCATGGAGGTTTTCGAATGTCACTTGCCATACTTCGTCTGAGAATGTCACTTGCCATACTTCGTCTGAGAATGTCACTTGCCATACTTCGTCTGAGAATGTCACTTGCCATACTTCGTCTGAGAATGTCACTTGCCATACTTCGTCTGAGAATGTCACTTGCCATACTTCGTCTGAGAATGTCACTTGCCATACTTCGTCTGAGAATATCACTTGCCATACTTCATCTGAGAATATCACTTGCCATACTTCATCTGAGAATATCACTTGCCATACTTCGACTGAGAATATCACTTGCCATACTTCGTCTGAGAATGTCACTTGCCATACTTCGTCTGAGAATGTCACTTGCCATACTTCGTCTGAGAATGTCACTTGCCATACTTCGTCTGAGAATATCACTTGCCATACTTCATCTGAGAATATCACTTGCCATACTTCGTCTGAGAATGTCACTTGCCATACTTCGTCTGAGAATGTCACTTGCCATACTTCATCTGAGAATGTCACTTGCCATACTTCGTCTGAGAATGTCACTTGCCATACTTCGTCTGAGAATGTCACTTGCCATACTTCGTCTGAGAATATCACTTGCCATACTTCGTCTGAGAATGTCACTTGCCATACTTCGTCTGAGAATGTCACTTGCCATACTTCGTCTGAGAATATCACTTGCCATACTTCGTCTGAGAATATCACTTGCCATACTTCGTCTGAGAATATCACTTGCCATACTTCGACTGAGAATCATGGTCACTAACAAAAACAACAACAAGAGCATAGAGCCAAATGAAATGTAATTCTTTCGAAGAATGTTAAGAATACCTCGGATAGCCAAAATAACACATGAAGAATGCCTAAGGAAAGCCAACAAGAAACGAACCTTAATAAACACACTACTAGGTTCGTTGGCCATATAATGAGAAGAGGAGGGATAGAAAATATCACGAGAACAAGAAAACTGGAGGCAAGAAAGGGAGAAGTAGACCAATAAAGAAAATCTTAGATGGCTTGACAAAATGGCATGGGAGAAAACCACAACAGAACTGACGAATAGCATGAAAGACTAGAAACTGTGGAGAGACATGATGGGGGCGCCTTCATGCATGGCACATGGTGATGATACTTCGTCCATCTTGGCTGTTTTCATCATCATCCTGTGGCTTGTAATAAACATTTGTGTTTTACTACGAGGCTGACGTTTTTGATGATCTCCATGTGCCAGTTAGTCTTCATATTTGTGAGTTGCCTGAAAAGAGTGTACTATTTAAGGAGCCGTGTTAGGCACGTGACCAGAGTAGTTTGCATATCGATAATCTTCAATGATGGTCACGTGTACCAGCTAAAGTGGTACTGCTGAATAGCTGCGGTCGTTCATTTATGTTGTTACCTACGTTTGTCTGAACACGTCCAAGTTCCTGGAAATATGAACATCTGTGTAAGATGAACTATGTAGTAGGCCCAGAATGAGTCTACAACTGAACAGCACCAGAATGTGGGTGCTTGGGTACTCGAAGAAGGCTTGTGTAGGTACAAGGCCTAGCCTATACAATCATAATTCTCCTACAAGCAGCTAAGCTTGTGTAGGTACAAGACCTAGCCTATACAATCATAATTCTCCTAAAAGCAGCCAAGCTTGTATAGGTACAAGGCCTAGCCTATACAATCATAATTCTCCTAAAAGCAGCTAAGCTTGTGCAGGTACAAGGCCTAGCCTATACAATCATAATTCTCCTACAAGCAGCCAAGCTTGTATAGGTACAAGGCCTAGCCTATACATTCATAATTCTCCTACAAGCAGCCAAGCTTGTGTAGGTACAAGGCCTAGACTATACAATCATAATTCTCCTACAAGCAGCTAAGCTTGTGCAGGTACAAGACCTAGGCTATACAATCATAATTCTCCTACAAGCAGCCAAGCTTGTGCAGGTACAAGGCATAGCCTATACAATCATAATTCTCCTACAAGCAGCCAAGCTTGTGCAGGTACAAGACCTAGCCTATACAATCATAATTCTCCTACAAGCAGCCAAGCTTGTGCAGGTACAAGACCTAGCCTATACAATCATAATTATCCTACAAGCAGCCATTGTGCAGGTATTAGGCCTAGCCTATACAATCATAATTCTCCTACAAGCAACTAAGCTTGTGCAGGTATTAGGCCTAGCTTATACAATCATAATTCTTCTACAAGCAGCTAAGCTTGTGTAGGTACAAGGCCTAGCCTATACAATCATAATTCTCCTACAAGCAGCTAAGCTTGTGTAGGTACAAGACCTAGCCTATACAATCATAATTCTCCTAAAAGCAGCCAAGCTTGTATAGGTACAAGGCCTAGCCTATACAATCATAATTCTCCTAAAAGCAGCTAAGCTTGTGCAGGTACAAGGCCTAGCCTATACAATCATAATTCTCCTACAAGCAGCCAAGCTTGTATAGGTACAAGGCCTAGCCTATACATTCATAATTCTCCTACAAGCAGCCAAGCTTGTGTAGGTACAAGGCCTAGACTATACAATCATAATTCTCCTACAAGCAGCTAAGCTTGTGCAGGTACAAGACCTAGGCTATACAATCATAATTCTCCTACAAGCAGCCAAGCTTGTGTAGGTACAAGGCCTAGCCTATACAATCATAATTCTCCTACAAGCAGCCAAGCTTGTGCAGGTACAAGACCTAGCCTATACAATCATAATTCTCCTACAAGCAGCCAAGCTTGTGCAGGTACAAGACCTAGCCTATACAATCATAATTATCCTACACGCAGCCAAACTTGTGCAGGTATTAGGCCTAGCCTATACAATCATAATTCTCCTACAAGCAACTAAGCTTGTGCAGGTATTAGGCCTAGCTTATACAATCATAATTCTTCTACAAGCAGCTAAGCTTGTGCAGGTACAAGGCCTAGCCTATACAATCATAATTATCATACAAGCAGCCAAGCTTGTGCAGGTATTAGGCCTAACCTATACAATCACAATTCTCCTACAAGCAGCCAAGCTTGTGCAGGTACAAGGCCTAGCTTATACAATCATAATTCTTCTACAAGCAGCTAAGCTTGTGCAGGTACAAGGCCTAGCTTATACAATCATAATTATCATACAAGCAGCCAAGCTTGTGCAGGTATTAGGCCTAGCCTATACAATCACAATTCTCCTACAAGCAACCAATCAAAGACAGTCTAATGGAATAAAGATTGTCGTTCCCTTCTCCTCTCCCACCACCACCTCCTCACCTCCCAAGATGTGGATTCTATCAAGAAGCTGATAGGATCCAATTTAGTTGACAGATTCGAGTCTCAGTCGAAATGTTCTAATTATTCGTGTTACTTTTGAAATATTTCAATTATTTGTGTTATATTCGAACTATTTTAATTATTTGGGTTATATTCGAACTATTTTAATTATTTGGGTTATATTCGAACTATTTTAATTATTTGGGTTATATTCGAACTATTTTAATTATTTGGGTTATATTCGAACTATTTTAATTATTTGGGTCACGTGTTTTTGTTCTTTGAAATGGAACCAAGGAGCGAATTTTGTTTGGAAAGGATGGAGAATTACACAGCCAGGCATGTTTGACATTTTGACATTCAGCTTTTTTTTTTTCTTTAATTTTAATGCCCGCATGGGCTTGCTAGATAATTTTACCACGTGTGTGGTGAGGGTTGTTGGTTAAAATAGCCAAAAGGCCGAGAAGGCAAAAAGAAAGGCCGAGTAAAATGGAATGAATTGGCGTCTGTAATATATGAAAACTTTCTTCTTCTTCTTCTTGAAACACGCCATTTTCTTCCAAATCTGTACATTTCAAAGACTTCATTTTTCTTTTTTTCTCTTTTATTATCTAATTTCGAAGTCCTTGCTCGCACACGATCGATGCCTTCACTTCAGATTTTGACAAGTTAAACCACATTAAAGTAGTCATTATCTCCCCCTTCTGGCTGCCCCTGAATGCATAATACACATACTTTTAAAAAAATCTATCCAACCCTCTCTAATATCTGGATATCATTTCCTCATCATCATCATTATGTGCCATTTTCCCAAGGAAGGTTGTGAAATGGTCGTCCAGCTTGCTTCCTCCTTTGTTTTAACACATCACGCTGCCCGAATTGAATCCAAAACATATCTTAATATTGTCCTCTAATAATTACTGTATACGTATATAAAACTAAGCAGATAAGTATACAAGCATATAAGTATATAAAACCAAATATATAAAACTAAGCATGTAACTATAAGTGTATAAAACGCATGCTTAAGGAAAATACTCCTCATCAAGTGGAAGGAATTCAAGAACAATGCAAAGATAAGACAGATGAGCGAACAACAGCCAGCCTCGTGGGTGATCAGGAAAAGGAGATGGACATATGTTGGACACGTGATGAGAGGAAACGATCAGAGAATCCCAAAACAAGCTATCAAGTGGAACACAACAGGTCAAGGAAAAAGAGGCTGACCACGTGACACTCTCTAAAGAGACATTGTTAAGAGAGGTCAAATTAATTGGCATAAAATCCCTTGATGAGGTTGAAAAGCTCGCCTAAAATAGGAAAAATTGGCGAACTACCTTGCGAGCCTTATGTGACATTTAACGGCACGGGAAGGATATAAGATATAAAACTAAGTATGTAACTATAAGTATATAAAACTAAGCATATAACTATACGTATATAAAACTAAGTATATAACTATAAGTTATAAGTATATACCTATAAGTACGAGTATATAATCATAAGTATATAAAACTAATTATATAACTATAAGTATATAAAACTAAGTAAGATGCTGTGACTTGTAAGAGGCTGTGTTAAGAAGTGCGCATGGTGGAGTGCAGAGAATGTTTAAATGGAGACTTGTAGAAGTTTGGGGAGGGGGAACCGTGGAAAGGGGAGAGAGTGATACAATAGTAATCT
The DNA here is from genome assembly GCA_009760885.1 of Achatina immaculata. NCBI lineage: Eukaryota > Metazoa > Mollusca > Gastropoda > Stylommatophora > Achatinidae > Lissachatina > Lissachatina immaculata. The sequence continues at coordinate 82,100,904 of CM019713.1, read as the reverse complement.
AAACAGGAGAAGGTGGAATAGATGGTTATAGATGGGGTAGAGGGGTTGTAATTTGATGCTGTGAGGAGGTTCTGGTCTATGTGTTGCAAGTGAAAGGAGTGGAACTTACTACGGACGGAATATGATTGTGGATAGGGAATGTTAGGTGTAGCTGAACTAGGAGTTCAAACCATATGGTTCAAGTGTCCCATGTTCCTGAATGTAGCGGTTCTCAAGCGCTAGGCGGCTTCTGTCATCTGCGTGACATTGTTTGATGACTGTTACCAGAAAATCAGATTTGCCTCTGAGGTTGGGGTCATTGAAATTATTAGGGACTGGTTTCTAAGCATGCTGTATGATATCATACAGCTGTTTCTGCATGAGATCACCTAATCTGAGACCAGTTTCACCAATACAAGTTAACCTCCATCTTTTGCACACAGTGGCATACATCGTATTGATGGACTCGCATGTTAATCCCTCATGAAGAGTGAGGATAGTTTTGAGAAAGGTGATTGTTTTCATTTCCAAGACTACAGGGCAGGTAACACAGTGAGGGAGGTTACATTTTCTGGTGCCAGCATATTCAAGGTTTCGCTTCAGGTGGCTATGGACGAGGATGTAATTAAGATTTGGTTTCCATATGTATGCTAATAGAGATAGTTCAGAGAATCTTATGTTGTCCATCCATCTATAGCGTTGTCGCCCTCTGGTCTTTTTTCCTTTAGATTTTCCCTCTAGTATGTTTTACATTCTTGAATTATGCTTCTTAATGTGACCAAAATATTTGAACTATCGGGTTCATATGTTCCTCGCTATTTCTATATTCAGGTTTTGTTGATTTGGTACTTGTCTGTTTTCTTTTCTATCCATGAAAGTTGTCCTTATTATTTTCTGTATATTTGTTGTTATGTTCTAGACTAAAAGTTTCGTTCCCAGGTGTCACTAGATTTGCCTTGTTCTTTTTTGTTCTTGTAAGTTTGCCAGGACGACATGTCTCAGTTATCTGTTATCTGTATGGGGTTCTTCCACATCTCTGCCATTTGTTCTGTGTATAGAGTCCAGTCTGTGACATGTATCTGTCATTTGTTCTATCTACGCAGTTCAGTCGATGACACGTATCTGACATTTGTTTTATGTGTACAGTCCAGTCTATGACATGCATCTGCCATTTGTTCTGTGTATAGAGTTCATTCTATGACACGTCTCTGCCATCTGTTCTATCAGTCTATGACACGTCTCTGTCAATATCAGTAAACTTTGTTGGATTTAGCCGCTGTATATTTATTAATGACGACCCTATATTTATTGTCATTGTATTTGTCTGCTTGATTAGCCGGTGATCAACGAACTATGTTCAGGCACATTTAACTACTTAGTTAGAAATCTTGCAGTATCCATGACGCAGTGTAGATGCCATCAGGTAGTAATAATGGGTTTTCTGGTGGTATAATATTGTTAGGTTGTATTATATTGCTATGTTAATATTGTCACACAGAAAACTTTTCCACAAGTACTGTGACTCCATTCGCCCGTGACGAGAATTAGTTTATTTACACCAGTTGACTCTTGTAAAAATGGGTGTAGAGTTTCCAACAGTTCAATAGAAAAGGCATAAACAACAGAAAACTCATTCTTAAAGTGCATATCAACTGGATTACACCATCATTGGTAGACAACCCCCCCCCTCTCTCTCTGGTAAGTCTTTGCGTAAATAGAGTTCTTTCTGTTCACTACATGCGATCTTTATTTCTATTCTCTAGCTTTCTTAACCATCTGCATATCAATCTAGCTCGTAGTTTCATCACATCAGCATGACTATCCATCTGATTCTAGATCTCTCTATCTATTTCTCAAAGTGCATCTCAATCAAATCTATCTCTCTAAATCTCTTACACTATCTATATCTCTCTGTGTGCCCACGTCTGTATGTACATCTCACCGCACGTCTCTATGTACATCTGAAGGCATGTCTGTACATAACTCTGAGCGCACGTCTCTATGTACATCTGAGGGCATATCTGTACATACCTCTGAGGGCACGTCTCTATGTACATCTGAGGGCATGTCTGTACATACCTCTGAGGGCACGTCTCTATGTACATCTGAGGGCATATCTGTACATACCTCTGAGGGCACGTCTCTATGTACATCTGAGGGCATGTCTGTACATACATCTGAGGGCACGTCTCTATGTACATCTGAGGGCATGTCTGTACATACCTCTGAGGGCACGTCTCTATGTACATCTGAGGGCATGTCTGTACATACCTCTGAGGGCACGTCTCTCTGTACATCTGAGGGCATGTCTGTACATACCTCTGAGGGCACGTCTCTATGTACATCTGAGGGCATGTCTGTACATATCTCTGAGGGCACTTCTCTACGTACATCTGTGGGCATATCTGTACGTGTATCTGAGGGCATGTCTGTACATATCTCCGCGTGCAATCTGTACGTATCTCTGAGCGCACATCTGTACGTACCTCTGCTCCAGTCTGTGCGTACCTCTGTGTTCGTATCTCCCCTGTCTCTCTTGGTCCCTCGTTTTATCTTGGAGTCCGGTTTGGTGACCTGACCAGTCGGTATTTCTGTTCTACCTCTAACTGGTCCACTGGTTACGATATGCGCACCAACTGGTTCCCGAGTCATAACCTGCCAGTTTAGTGGTGTCGAACGTCCACCTCTTGCTCTTGACACTTTCTGCCTGCATCTGTTGACTGGTTACTAGTCCTGTTTCTTTATTCGCCGTGTCCATTTCACAGATCATCAGTCACCAACAAAACGTTTGGCTTTTCTTAAATCCTTCTAGCGTCTCTATCCAGCTATCACAACTCGGGCAAGTTCTTCTCGAGCGCTTGGTGACTGTCGGGAAATTAACCTCTGTCTTCTTATTCTTAGCATTCCGTGCGTCGTCTGTTTGTCGCCACCTGTTATTTCACTTGCGGGATAGTATTGCCAACCTATTGTACTTTTGACCATTCTTCTCTAGCCTATCTCTTCATCGGCGTCATTGTGTCTGTCCTTTCTATTCGTCTGTTTTTCTGTTTACATTAGTCAGATAAGATAGTCGTAATGGTCTTTCACCAGTGTCGTGGGAGTTGGTTTTCTACCTCGTCCCCTACATTTCCTATCTAACTTTTCTCTTTTTTTATTTAATGGTAACCCTTATAACTATAATATGTTCATAATTATAATCATAATTCTAGGTTATAAGGGACTATGCTATAATGGCAGTAATAGGAAACGTGAAGTGGGGATGTTCTGACAGATCAGTACTAGTTCTGGTTTATGAGAGGGCATAAGGGGAAGGTGTCATGATATGTATGGTAAGCAAATGCCTGGGTTTGGCGGAGTGCGGAAGCGGAGATCATGCGGGGTTGGAGATCCCGCGGGTGTGGTAACCCCCATCGACCAATGTTACGACAGAAGAAATTGGTGTAGAATGCATTTTTTTTTCCCCTCTCGTCATCTTGTGAGGGGTTACAACTAACACTCCCAGTTCTTTTATGTACTATAACCGAAATCGAAAGGAAGCGGGGAAAAGACATGGTTTGAGGTGTCCCGACTTGCTGAAGACGGGGTTGGTTTGGGGAAATTCGTTGATGACTTGTGCTCCAGTGGGAGTACAGAGGGCTGATGGTGATGAACCAAAATCTCAGAAAACTCTTGTTTGTTTAATATCATTTTCATGATAAGATTTCTTTGTTCCAACACCCACACAAACAACTGTGTCCTGATCTATATTTCATAAAATCTCCGTCTCGTTATTAATCTTCTTTGTTTCTTTTTAACCAGTTTCTATTCTTAGTGCTAATCTGGTCATATTTCAGATTTAAGTTTCAGTTCTCTGTCTTCGCCAGCACCTGCCCACTGTCTGTAGCTGACACAGTTATTTCAGGACAATACAGCTATATACAGCCATCTTGCTCTTTCTCTCTGTTTCTCTTTCTCTCTCTCTTTCTCTTTCTCTCTTTCTCTCTCTCTCTCTCTTTTTCTCTCTCTCTTTCTGCCTCTCTTTTTCTCTCTTTCTTTCTCCCTCTCTTTCTGTCTCTCTTTTTCTGTCTCTCTTTTTCTCTTTCTTTCTCTCTCCCTCTCTTTCCGTCTTTTTTCTCTCTCTCCTTTTCTCCCTTTTTTCTCCCTCTCTTTCTGTCTCTCTTTTTCTGTCTCTCTTTTTCTCTCTTTTTTCTCCCTCTCTTTCTGTCTCTCTTTTTCTGTCTCTCTTTTTCTCTCTTTCTTTCTCCCTCTCTTTCTGTCTCTCTTTTTCTCTCTCTTTTTCTCTCTCTTTTTTTCTCTTTCTCTTTTTCTCTCTTTCTCCCTCTCTTTCTATCTCTCTTTTTCTCTCTCTCTTTTTCTCTTTCTCTTTTTCTCTCTTTCTTTCTCCCTCTCTTTCTGTCTCTCTCTTTCTGTCTCTCTTTCTCTCTCTCTCTCTTTCCCTCTCTCGTTCTCTCTCACTTTCTTTCTCTCTCTTTTTGTTTCATATAAATCAATAGACAGAATAAATAAGTGTATTTCCTTCACCTACAGGGTGTCTGTAAAACCATGCTGGGGTTTGAAACTCTAAAAATATCAGAACTAAATGTAGCAAAGCCATTATACCGGTGCATTAGGTTTCCATATACTTAGTCACGTGACGGTGACGCAGTTTTAAAAAAAAATCAGTCTTCCAATGTGTGACTCTTCAGTTCATGATGAACACTCAGCGCAGAGGAATGTCCAGTGTGTGCCCTGTGACTTGTCAAATTTGATTTCTGTAAATCGATAAACATATCTCACAAAACTTGATGTTTTACTCCTTCACTTAGCGGAGATTTTCTGCATGTAATACGTATGGTTATTTAAAAAAAACAGCTTTCAAACCGCACCAGGAATTTACGAACACACTTGACATCATCATCATCAGGTGCCGTGCCGACTGGCGTTGCCTATTATTCTTCTCCAGATTACACGATCCTTCATGCAGGCCAACAGCTCAATTGGTGATCTTCTCTCACACCATCCCGTCAGACTGTCCAGTATCATTTCTCTTGGTCTTCCTCTTGATCTTCTTCCTTCTGTTTTTCCTGTTGTTATAATATATTCAATGCCCCCTCTCTTCTCATTTCATGTCCTATGAAAGTACATTGTCTCTCTCTTATTTTTTAACAAGATTTTTTTATTGGTCTCTCCAGCTCTTCTCATACATTCATATTATTAGAAAGTTTTAATACGTCACGATCAGATTAAACTTCATAACGCTCTAACATATCAGCTCAGGAATAGTTCAGAATGTATGTGAATATCCTTTTGTTCTTTCAAGCATTGACAGCTTTATGTAAAAAAAAGTAAAGGAAATCGAGAAAACAAACTCATGTAAGTTTTGTGTTTTTGTTCAGGGATATTACAACACAGAGTAACGCAAATAAACTTAATAATAAAAAAAGCAGTTTTATTTTTCTTTCGGCGCCGAAAACAAAAGTTCGTGCGGGGGGGGGGGGGGTTATTGTGTGTGTGTGGGTGGGGTGTGGGTGTGTGTGTGTGTGTACGCCTGCACTCCTGCGCAGCTGAGAGGGAACATTATCAGCGATCCGCGAATGACTGCTGGAGTCATGGTTGGCGAATCACAGCTGGGATGACCCTACTCTACAACCCAGCGGTGACCCGAGTCATGGTTGGCGAATCACAGCTGGGATGACCCTACTCTACAACCCAGCGGTGACCCGAGTCATGGTTGGCAAATCACAGCTGGGATGACCCTACTCTACAACCCAGCGGTGATCTTGGACGCAGGCAGGTGTCTGGTCAAGCGGTTAGAGATCAACAAAGGCAAGACGTAACGGGTCCTAAAAATAAGTCTAGCTAAGTCACAAGAGACGTAACTGGTCCTAAAAATAAGCCCAACTAAGTCACAAGGGCCGTAACTGGTCGTAAAAATAAGTCCAGCTAAGTCACAAGGGCCACAACTGGTCCTAAAAATAAGCCCAACTATGTCACAAGGGCCGTAACTGGTCTTAAAAATAAGCCCAACTAAGTCACAAGGGCCGTAACTGGTCCTAAAAATAAGTCCAGCTAAGTCACAAGGGCCGTAACTGGTCCTAAAAATAAGTCCAGTTAAGCTACAAGGCCCGTAACTGGTACTAAAATAAGTAAAGTCAAGCCACAAGGCCCGTAACTGGTCCTAAAATAAGTAAAGTCAAGCCACAAGGCCCGTAACTGGTCCTAAAAATAAGTCCAGTTAAGCTACAAGGCCCGTAACTGGTACTAAAATAAGTAAAGTCAAGCCACAAGGCTCGTAACTGGTCCTAAAAATAAGCCCAGCCAAGCTACACGGCCCGTAACTGGTCCTAAAAATAAGTCCAGTCAATCTACAAGGCCCGTAACTGGTCCTAAAAATAAGCCCAATTGAGCTAAGCTACAAGGCCTGTAACTGGTCCTAAAAATAAATAAAGTCAAGCCACAGGGCCCATAACTGGTCCTAAAAACAAGTCCAGTCAAGCCACAAGGCCAGTAACTGCAACATAAGGATATTAGCGTTCCTTTGGACACGAACGCTAAAGAAAGAAAGAAAGAGAGAAAGAAAGGAAGAAAGAAAGGAAGAAAGAAAGAAGAAGCAGAAGAAGAAGAAGAAGAAGGCCTGTAACAAATTTAACACATTCCCATATTTTAGACTGGATTAACTATAGTGCTTGGGAATCAGGTAAGAATTCAACTCCTTTCTCCCTTTAGAAGGCAGTCTCCATAAGCACTGCGCTACCCTGTACATGAAGGAAAATCTTGAAAGTAATTCTTAAAAGATAAAACATAAAATTGTTACTAATTCTCTGCACAAATTCCTGACAACCCCCACATATTCCCACCAAGGAAATAACAGCGACAAAATCCAGCAGAAAAGCAAGAAATACAACGTTGAAAGAACCAAAAAAAAAAAAAATAATAAATTCAAAGGAACTTCGTTGAATTCTTCACATAAACGATCACTTGACCTTTACTTTAAATGAAAATCTGGAGATGGAAATTGAAAATTTTTCCAGACGTTAAAAGAAAAAGGAAAAAAAAAAACAAACATGAGAAATAATGAGATTCTGACAATAACGGGTTACCATACGAGACGAGCCAAGGGAGGGAAACAGACGGGGATAAAATGTCGAAGCCATGGAATATGATACGGAGAACAACAAACATTTTTGCTGGGCAGGTAGAAAATCAGAACATTTTCAGGCGTTTTAAAACTTGTAGCTCAGCGTTGGATTTAACTCGTAGTCTGTCAGAGCAAAATATCACAAGACCACATAAACAACTGTATAGTAAACGAATCGGTCATGTTTTAACCAGGACACGGCGACTTACCTGTGTAAGATTTTACCGTGTTATTATGATAAATAAATAAGGTTAAATTTGATTCATTGGGGGGGGGGGCTTTGTTTTAAATCAATGTATGATTCCCCATTTCCCCATTTTATATGTATAGTCGTATTAAAGGGACAAATTGGCGCCCCTTTAATAAATCCTCCCCAGGTTCTATCTTCATTTGGGCTCTACATGGCACCAGTGTGATTTTCAGTGTAAAATAAAGAAGTAACACCTGACACTCAGCACATTCTCCCAACATAGCATGAGAAACAACGCTTCAACGACTCGCCATCAAGAAATATATAAGTATCGTTTAATCACAAGACTGGTCCTAAAAATAAGTCCAGTTAAGCTACAAGGCCCGTAACTGGTACTAAAATAAGTAAAGTCAAGCCACAAGGCCCGTAACTGGTCCTAAAATAAGTAAAGTCAAGCCACAAGGCCCGTAACTGGTCCTAAAAATAAGTCCAGTTAAGCTACAAGGCCCGTAACTGGTACTAAAATAAGTAAAGTCAAGCCACAAGGCTCGTAACTGGTCCTAAAAATAAGCCCAGCCAAGCTACACGGCCCGTAACTGGTCCTAAAAATAAGTCCAGTCAATCTACAAGGCCCGTAACTGGTCCTAAAAATAAGCCCAATTGAGCTACAAGGCCTGTAACTGGTCCTAAAAATAAGCCCAATTGAGCTACAAGGCCTGTAACTGGTCCTAAAAATAAATAAAGTCAAGCCACAGGGCCCATAACTGGTCCTAAAAACAAGTCCAGTCAAGCCACAAGGCCAGTAACTGCAACATAAGGATATTAGCGTTCCTTTGGACACGAACGCTAAAGAAAGAAAGAAAGAGAGAAAGAAAGGAAGAAAGAAAGGAAGAAAGAAAGAAGAAGCAGAAGAAGAAGAAGAAGAAGAAAGCCTGTAACAAATTTAACACATTCTCATATTTTAGACTGGATTAACTATAGTGCTTGGGAATCAGGTAAGAATTCACTCCTTTCTCCCTTTAGAAGGCAGTCTCCATAAGCACTGCGCTACCCTGTACATGAAGGAAAATCTTGAAAGTGATTCTTAAAAGATAAAACATAAAATTGTTACTAATTCTCTGCACAAATTCCTGACAACCCCCACATATTCCCACCAAGGAAATAACAGCGACAAAATCCAGCAGAAAAGCAAGAAATACAACGTTGAAAGAACAAAACAAAAAAAAATAATAATAAATTCAAAGGAACCTCGTAGAATTCTTCACATAAACGATCACTTGACCTTTACTTTAAATGAAAATCTGGAGATGGAAATTGAAAATTTTTCCAGACGTTAAAAGAAAAAGGAAAAAAACAAACAAACATGAGAAATAATGAGATTCTGACAATAACGGGTTACCATACGAGACGAGCCAAGGGAGGAAACAGACGAGGATAAAATGTCGAAGCCATGGAATATGATACGGAAAACAACAAACATTTTTGCTGGGCAGGTAGAAAATCAGAACATTTTCAGGCGTTTTAAAACTTGTAGCTCAGCGTTGGATTTAACTCGTAGTCTGTCAGAGCAAAATATCACAAGACCACATAAACAACTGTATAGTAAACGAATCGGTCATGTTTTAACCGGGACACGGCAACTTACCCGTGTAAGATTTTACCGTCTTATTACTGATAAATAATTAAGGTTAAATTTGATTTATTGGGGGGGGGGGGCTTTGTTTTAAATCAATGTATGATTCCCCATTTCCCCATTGTATGTGTATAGTCGTATTAAAGGGACAAATTGGCGCCCCTTTAATAAATCCTCCCCAGGTTCAATCTTCATTTGGGCTCTACATGGTACCAGTGTGATTTTCAGTGTAAAATAAAGAAGTAACACCTGACACTCAGCACATTCTCCCAACATAGCATGAGAAACAACGCTTCAACGACTCGCCATCAAGAAATATATAAGTATCGTTTAATCACAAGACTCGTCATCAAGAAATATATAAGTATCGTTTAATCACAAGACTCGCCAACAAGAAATATATAAGCATCGTTTAATCACAAGACTCGCCAACAATAAATATATAAGTATCGTTTAATCACAAGACTCGCCAATAAGAAATAAATAATCATCGTTTAATCACAAGACTCGCCAACAAGAAATATATAAGCATCATTTAATCACAAGACTCGCCAACAAGAAATATATAAGTATCGTTTAATCACAAGACTCTTCATCAAGAAATATATAAGCATCGTTTAATCACAAGACTCGCCAACAAGAAATATATAATCATCGTTTAATCACAAGACTCGTCATCAAGAAATATATAAGCATCGTTTAATCACAAGACTCGCCAACAAGAAATATATAAGTATCGTTTAATCACAAGACTCGCCAACAATAAATATATAAGTATCGTTTAATCACAAGGCTCGCCAACAAGAAATATATAAGTATCGTTTAATCACAAGACTCGCCAACAATAAATATATAAGTATCGTTTAATCACAAGACTCGCCAACAAGAAATATATAAGTATCGTTTAATCACAAGACTCGTCATCAAGAAATATATAAGTATCGTTTGATCGCAAGACTGGGTACACGCAAAACAACAACTTGGAATAACAAACGCCGAGTAGAACAAGCAACGAGACAAACATTTAAACCACAAAGATAGACAATTAATGATCAATAAATTCCTGAGCAACACCATCTTCAACTCGCATTACAACTTACAGTAGTTCACTAAGCACTTTGTTGTCTATGTCCTCACCAAGAAGAACCTTTGTGCAAATAGCACTACATCACTGAAACTTCTGCAGTCATGTGGGTCGTTGCTATACAAATCTCACTAATGCTTCAACATTTTCTTTCACAAACATTTCAGAAACCCAACAGTCTTATGAGTTATGAAAAAACTGCCCAGTTACACAACTGGTCGGCAAAAAAAAAAAAAAATTGAAATGAGTAAACTCATCCCAACACAGATATGCAAAATAATCTCTGGGCTTAGAAAAAAAAAACATGTGAAATAAATCTATGAATGAAATCGTCAACACAAAAAGCATACATGTGCAGGAAATCAGTGTGAAAAATTCATTTGAACAATCAGCAGATTACATGAATAATGAAATACGGCGAGCTCACTGATGACTAAAAAATGGAAGAGTGATGAAAACTGACGAATTGCAAAATTTTAATGGGTAAAATCAATAAACATAATACATAACAACTTCAATGAGCAACGATAATGCATGTATGTAGCACATTGAAAACACGACTGTTCACAGAAAACTTCATCTTTGAAACAAAATCACGTTCTACACACTTTGTAACCAAACACTTGCAAATAACTCGCATTAAAGACATCAAACTACACACACACACACACACACACATACACACGAAAAAAGAAATAAAACTTCCATTAATAAATGAGGGTGGCGCAGGTGGAGATCATTGCAGGAGACACACTTACAAAATATCACATTAACATCCATAAAACAATTACGAAAACACGCTCCCTCACGGCATGGCCGTACCTCACATACACACAAATACGAATGAATTAAATCAGATTTATTTCATTTCATTTTTTCACTCCAAAACAACACGGGCAGTCCTGGTATATCTTGCACACCTAAAGCTCAATGTTCCGTGCATTACTTAGACATAGTTTAAGTGCTATGTCTAAGTAAAATAAACATACAGAACTAACTCATGTCTGTAAATTATAGAGTAACTTCCTTCTAACTTCTATCTATCAAAACTTGTCAAATTTCTTCAAGCTCACCGTGGAACTTAATACAGAAGAAAAAAGAGTAAAAGTTGAGTCTATAAAAATATGGATAAAAAAAGACGGATAGAACAGAAAAAGTTTTAAATGTAATTCTTCTTCTTCTTCTTCTTCTTCTTCACACACACATACACACACAAATATTCTTTCTTTGGACCCCAGTGCAGCAAAAACAAGCCCTCTTGCGGTGATGATTTTAAGTACGTACATGATATCGGAGGAGAGTAAACTACAGTAGCTGTCATTACTCACGAAGGCGGCCCTTCGCGGCTAATTGTTTCCTTTTAAAAAAATAGGGTTCACAGAGAATACAGATTCAAAGAAATCTGACAGTTAACATGACTCGGGACACTGGATGTGTACTTTATCGGACGTGGTTCTTTAGTGTTGGGTTCTTTCTGTGGTGACTGCTCATAAATCTATGCCTACAAGACTACGCTACATGAAGAACATACAAGAAAGAAGGCTAAACTACGTGAAGATATACAATGTCCGACAATTAAGTAATGAGACTAATGTTATTAAGGCCAGGACAAAACAATGCCATCTGTGAAGCAAAGCATGGAATCCAAAGTGGCAATTTTCATCTGTGATCTGGCAACTTTTCATCTCCGTCCGATAAGCAGACGAGAAACAAGCCGCCATTTTGTTGACCTAGTTAGAGGTGCATTGTCACGTAGTCAGCATGGACCAAAAGCTAACTTTAAATTCTGTTTAAAACGCAGAAAAATGCCATTGTGACAGTTGAATTGATGCGACAAGTTTATGGGAATAATTTTTTATCTCGCGCACAGATATTCAGGAGATATTCACCACTGGTGTGGAAACGATTACAAATGGATCTAGGCATAAACGCCTAATTTCTGTTCGGAATGAGGAACTCATTGCAAAAGTCAGAGAACGGATGCAAGAAAATCGTTGTTTGATTGTGGGGATGATGGCAGATGAATTTTGTTAAAATGTTATTGTTAACCGAGAGACCATTCGTAAAATTGTAATGGAAGATTTGGGCAAGAAAAAGGTTGCTTGCCGGTTTGTACCACGTTCGTTGTCTGGTGACTAAAAACATCAGAGTGTTGAGTACATAAAAGACATCATCAACACGTGTCGCAGAAATAAGCATTTCTTAAATTTGGTTGTTGCATAGGATGAAACATGGATTTTCCTATATGATCCCACGACTAAACGTCAAAGTGCTCAGTGGAAGTCATCATCATCACCAAACGGCAAAAAAGTTCGTCTTCACAAGTTGAAAGTGAAGACAATGTTGGTGTGCTTCTACGACAGCAAAGGAGTTATTCACAAAGAATTTATTCCAGAGGGAACATAGATCTGTTTGCCTAAAAACTCTGACCTACTTCTGTAGCCCAGAAACCTGTAGCAATCAACGCTAATTGTAGCTGTTGTTTTTGTCAAATGTAATGTCAGGTTGGTGGATGGATGGGGACATGGAGATCACCGGCGGGGATGAGGGAAGTCTGGTGTGAAACCAATGAATCCAGGACGTGACAAGCCTATGGGTCTTTACGACAATGGCTATCAGAATGAAGTAAACAAAACAGAGCCAGCAGACTATAGGTGGTGTGAAATGGACATCGTTGAGGCACTCATCAGATTCCTCATCCCAAAGTCGGAGTGTGTCTGTGGAACTGTCCCAGCACCATTGGGTCTGATGTGGAGAAAAGACCTGTACAGCCACCAGAGTCTGGAAAAATTAGTTTTGACCAGGCCAGCCTACACCACTGTCTTCATGACAGTCCGAGCAAGACCATGGTCTGATGTACCAAGGAAAGGTGCTGAAGTCCGAGCAAGACCATGGTCTGATGTACCAAGGAAAGGTGCTGAAGTCCGAGCAAGACCATGGTCTGATGTACCAAGGAAAGGTGCTGAAGTCCGAGCAAGACCATGGTCTGATGTACCAAGGAAAGGTGCTGAAGTCCGAGCAAGACCATGGTCTGATGTACCAAGGAAAGGTGCTGAAGTCGGAGATACCTAGACAGAAGGCGCACCGCATAAAATCAGGGTACCACGCATTATCGCTGAATGCGTTCGAAGAAGAAGAAGAAGAAAACTTATAATTCTATGTTTCCACTCATGATTCTATAAAAGAAAGTTTCAAAGAACACGATTAATGTTTTTATTTATAATTTATCACAGAAAGAAAGAAGTAAAGGAACTGATAATCCCATTTCTAATTCTTTCTCAGAAAGAAAGAAAGAAAGAAAGAAAGAACACAGCAAGGATGAATTGCAGGATAGTGCGACTGAGAAATGTAGCAGACAGATAACACGCAAATGAGATAAGCAGACAACAAGCTCTGAATCTGTTAATCTGTTGCCAGACAGAGAGTTAAAACATTGGCGCCCGTGTAACATGTGTGTCTCTACGTAACTGCAGACAAGAAAACCATACTTGACAGATGTTCCCTCGCTTTATCTTGTTGTTGTTGCTGGCGGTGGTGGTGGAGTTGCTAGTGTTGTTGGTGGGTTCTAGATCTTGCATGTTCGATTTTTGTTTCTTTCATTGAATGGCACGATCTGATCAAACGAAATGGAACTTCTACAGGCAAGTTTAAATGTGCAGATGTGAGTGGCAGTATCTATCTATCTATCTATCTATCTATCTATCTATCTATCTATCTATCTATCTATCTATCTATCTATCTATCTATCTATCTATCTATCTATCTATCTATCTATCTATCTATCTATCTATATCTATCTATCTATCTATCTATCTATCTATCTATCTGTCTGTCTATCTGTCTATCTACCTATCTATCTGCCTGCCTGTCTGTCTGTATGTCTGTCTGTCTGTTACACAAAAAGCCTACATTGACTTCACTGTCAAGCAGTAAATCTGATTTGTGAGAAACATCCAGGAAACACGTCGGATCAGCAGAAAAAAAAAATTATACCCTTCAGACATAGAATTATTTTTTATATGGCCAAGTTAGTACATAGAATTATGTGCCACAATGCTCCGCCTTACTTGTGTCCACTGTTTAAGCCCTAAACATAGCCAACTTTTTAAAAAAACTGTCCTCTTCCTTATACCCATATTTTAACTGTACAAGAAAAGCCTTTGATACTCTGCTGCGGAACTCTGGAATTCCCTCCCATATCATTAAAATCCATAAGCAACATTTCATACTTTAAACTTTTTTAAAACGTTTTCTCTAGCTAAATTTTCTGCTAGTCCCTCTTACGGCTGACTCGCCAGCCACCAAAATGTGTTGTAAAAGAGCATAGTTATATATGTGGTAGTTTGTTTAGAAATGATCTTAATGAGTGTTCAAGAGCGTGGTGTGACAAGAACTGCACTGAAGACGTATTTGTGCGCGTATGAGTGTGTTATTTTATTGCGTTAGTTACCTTTCATGTAGTTCACTATCTTATATTTGTGATTGTATTAGTTTCATTTTGTGTTGTTATATATTTGTATGTTCTTGAAGCAGTTTGTACACTTGTACTAAATCGAATCTGCAATAAGAAATGAGAGATGTGTGCTCAATTTTTCACCATTCGGAAACAAAGATCTTCGTTCGTTTAGTCTGTCTGTCTGTCTGTCTGTCTGTTTGTCTGTCTGCCTGTCCATGCACTTTGATAATATTTTTGTCTCTCATCTTACCTATCCAGGCGCTTCTGCTGAAGGATCTATTTTTTTCTTTCAGCATGTTTCTCTTATCTTTATGTTTATTTTTTTTATCTTTATCCCCCTGTTTACACGCGCGCTTTCTAATCCTGAGTTTACCATAGCTCATCGATCTAACTTTTTTTTTGTTGTCCCTTTTCCCAGATACATCGTATTTTCCTATTTTAAAATAAATACTTATTCTCAACATTTCCGTTTTTATCATCGCAGCCTCCGCGCGTCTGTCTTTTTTATCTTTTGCCTGTGGGTTTATGAATCTTGTCCTGTTTATGATCGGTGCTTTAATATGGCAAACTTGTGGACGTGTTTTGGCTGTGAGAATGGCTGCTTACATAGATTCTATGCTCATCAGGAACGGCAACTCACAGCCGACCAAGAGCATATTCTAGATCTTTCGTGTTTTAGCTTGAGAATGTACTTTTGTGCCACTCGAAATGGTTCATGTTGTGGCGAGACGGATGTTTTTTTTGTTGTTGTTGTTGTTATCTTTCTTTCTTGTAAGTAGTCTTGTGAGGAGAGGTTAGAACACTAACCACTGCACCACTCAGGCGTGTATATGGGTAGAGATGAATTAATGAATTAATCCTCATCAGGGATCAAATAAAGACAGGAAAGAAATCGTCGTCTTTGTCGTCAATAATGGGCACCTGGTTGTTTATGCCAAAGACCAAAGAAAAGGCACACTGCAGGAAAGTGTTTGGCCATAAGCACTTTCTTTGTTTTCCCAATGTTCTAGAATTGAAGTATTCCCCCCACCCCCTCGCAGCCCCATATCCAAGGGACGGACAGGGGAAAACTTCCGCGACTCTCTCAAGCCCGGGACTTGCTGCGGGGACCAACCATTCCTCCCTCCTCTATGCCTTCATAGACGTTTTGCTCTGAAAGACTTCTCTGTGCATGCGCCACCGGAAAAACGTAGGCAGCAGAGTTACGACCGAACAAGAGAATGAAATGAGACAGTAATATTCCAGTGACCTGGAAGATCGCATTTCGGCCAATCTGTAACTCCGGAACGCCAGGCAAAGATCAATATAAGAAGACTAGAAGTCGAATTAGATTAATAGAAAGACTAGAAGTCAAATTAGATTAACAGAAAGACTAGAAGTTAAAATAGATTAACAGAAAGACTAGAAGTCAAGTTAGATTAATATAAAGACTAGAGATCAAATTAGATTAATAGAAAGACTAGAAGTCAAATTAGATTAATAGAAAGAATAGAATTCACATTAGATTAATAGAAAGACTATTCTTCACATTAGATTAATAGAAAGACTAGAATTCATATCAGATTTATAGAAAGACTAGAATTCACATTAGATTAATAGAAAGACTAGACATCAGATTAGACTATCAGAAAGACTAGAAGTCGTTAGATTAATAGAAAGACTAGAAGTCAAATTAAATTAATAGAAAGACTAGAAGTCAGATTAGATTAACAGAAAGACTAGAAATCAAAATAGATTGATAGAAAGACTAGAAGTCAAATTAGATTAATAGAAAGACTAGAAGTCAAATTAGATTAACAGAAAGACTAGAATTCACATTAGATTAATAGAAAAACAAGAATTCACATTAGATTAATAGAGAGAAAAGTGTTCAAATTAAATTAATAGAAATACTACAACTCAAATTAGACTAACAGAAAGACCAGAAATCAAATTAGACTGATAGAAATATTGGAATGTTATAATATGTGATATTAGATTAACAGAAAGGTTAGAAGTCAAATTAGACTAAGTGAAAGACTAAAAGTCAAATTAGATTAATAGAAAGACTAGAAGTCAAATTAGATTAACACGTTCGCATCAGAACAACATTGGAAATGATGGTATATCTTACACAACTACGCGAAGTAATACTCAGGATGTTAATTAGGCAGCCTAAATAAAATAGACCCAGCCGTTTTGTTCTAACCTAACTCATGTCTCTAAATAATCTCTAAATTATAGACTAACTTCCTTCCAGTTTCTTTCCACCAAACTTTCTAATCTAAACTTTATTCTGTCAGAGAATGAAAATTAATTCAAGAAGGAAAGAGTTAGATGTTATATGTGATATATATATATATATATATATATATATATATATATATATATATATATATATATCACATTGGGCTCGTTCGCATAGTTGTTTGCCACGTTTTCCTGTTTTCAGCAAGCTTTTCAACTTCATCAAGGCATGTCAACTAAACTGGCTTCTTTTAGCAATGTCCTCTTTTGAGTTTCACGTGGTCGACCTCTTTTTCAGCGACCTGTTGTGCTCCACTTGATAGCTTGTTTTGGTGTTCTCTGATTATATCTTTTCATCACATGGGCTACATACGTCCATCTTCTTTTTCTAATCACCCATGAGAATGGCTGTTGTTTGCTCATCTGTCTTATCTCTGTGTTGTTCTTAAATTCGTTCCACTGTATACTAAGTATTTTCCTTAGGCATTTGTTTTCACAAGAGTCTAATTCTTTTCTATTTCTTTAGTTGATTTCCAGCTTTCACATGTATAAATAAGGATGGATATCACATTTGAGTTGAATAATCTTAGCTTGGTTTTTGTGCTTATAACCTTTGAATTCCATATGTTCTCAAGATTTTTGAAGAACAATGCTGCTTTTGCAGTTCTAATTCTGACTTCCTTCCTGGTGTCACTATCCTGGTCTACATAGCAGCCAAGGTATGCAGATTGGTTTACTTCATCAACAGCTGTTTCCTCTACGTATATTTTTTCCTTCTTGATTAATGAGAAATTTCATAATTTTTGTTTTGTCTTTGTTAATTTCAAGTCCTATTTTACTAGCCAAGGAAGACAGGGAATCTGTTTTTTCCTGCATCGATTTCACATTGTCACTGATAAGAGTTATGTCATCTACAAAATCAAGATCTTCTATTTGGGTCCCATGTACCCAATCAATGCCGGTTTTACCACTACAGCAAATTTTCATTTTAAAATCTATGGCAATTCCAAAAAAGCAATGGAGATAATATACATCCTTGTTTCACGCTTGTTTCAATCTGAAACCATTTCTTCATTCCTTCTTCTGTTGTAGAGATCTCTAATGATGTTGAGAATTTTAGATGGTATGTTTCTTTTCAGATGTTTTTTATGTCCTGTCTCTTTAAATGTCTTTATTATGTCTTGTCTTTTTAGAAGTTTTTATGTCATATTTTTAGATCTCTTTATTATGTCCTGTCTCTTTAGATGTCGTTATATTCTGTCCCTTTAGAGGCACATAGGGATATGGTGTTAGTGCTCAAATTTTCCTTGACCTGTCAGCACACTAGAGGGTGATATGGTCAATATCACGCCTGGCCGTCTTTCCTTCCCCAACTCCAGAAGAAGTCGGGTACCCATTTCTACATCTGGGTGAATGGGGTGCTTCCGGCCGGATTCGAATCCCAGACATTCGCCATGAGAGATCAGTGCACTAACCACTTCGCCACTCAGACACTCAATATATATATATATATATATATATATATTCATTCATTCATTTGCATGTCCCTTGCGGAACTTTGCCTCCCTAACAGCACTCCTGTAGGCCTCTCGGTTGTGAGCAAGATGGCCTGCTGCTGATGCATCCATTTGCAGATCATCAACGATGTCTTGCAGCCATCTTCGCCTTGGTCTTCCTCTCTTTTTCCCATTATGTACCCTTCGAAGACTGTCTTCTCTAGATTATCATGACGTTTAATGTGTCCCAAATATTTTAAAGTTTTCTTTGTTTAATCCTCTTTACTAGCCAGCCTTCTTCAATATTATCGCAACAGAGTGAACTACAATTTAGCTCACTATATAGCTTTTATTTTCGCTAAAAATACACGGGCCCTAAAACTTCCACAAATAACATACACTGAAGCAGTATTAGTTATATAGAACTATTTATCAACGTTAAACAACCGCCACATGAAATCTACTCACTACAGCACATACTCGCTGCACAGAACGAATTCGGTGCAGCACATACTCGCTGCACAGAACGAATTCGCTGCAGCACATATTCGCTGCACAGAACGAATTCGCTACAGCACATTCGTTACATATAATTATTTCATCAATGTATTATAATACGGGATAGCACATACAAATGAGCGAGCTTTGGGTACGAAGATGTTGTGCTACGTGGACGATAAGATAAAACGAGATTGTACCAAGCAGTCTGAATTGTACCCTTGTAAGATTTCCAACTGATTAGGCTGGGCTTCCTTCTGTCCGACATCGTCATTTGTGTGACTGCCCTGCCTGGTATTATTACACAGGTCAGTGATTCTTAAAAGGGAATCCATGGACTCCCGGGGGAGGGAGGGGGCACGGAAAGATTTTTGGGAGTCCGCGGAACAGCAAATGGGTTGAGGCGGTATCTGGGTTGTATTTTTGTTTTTAATGAAAGGTCCACAGCTGTTCTTAGACAGCAAAAGACAGCCGTTCTTGGGCTGGAAAATGGGTCCACAGCTGTTCTTAAGGTTAGAAAATGGCTCCACAGTTGTTCTCGGGCTGGAACTGGCTCCACAGCTGTTCTCGGGCTGGAAAAGGGCTCCACAGCTGTTCTCGGGCTGGAAAAGGGCTCCACAGCTGTTCTCAGGTTGGAAAAGGGCTCCACAGCTGTTCTCGGGCTGGAAAAGGGCTCCACAGCTGTTCTCAAGTCTGATGGGGGTCTACAGTTGTTCTCAGGCAGGAATGGGGGCCATGGCCTCCTTTCCCCCCTCCCCCCCCTCCCAAAAAAAAAAAAGAAAACAAAAAACCACTGGTACAGATTAAACAGTTTAGAAAACATGAACAGAAGCTGATACGAGTCTACCAAAACACGCGGGAAGAAACTTCACACACAAACAAAGCGGCCTGTCTTTTTAGATGTTTTTATGTCCTGTTTCTTTAGATGTTTTTATTATGTGCTGTCTTTTTAGATGTTTTTATGTCCTATTTCTTTAGATGTCTTTATTATGTGCTGTCTTTTTAGACGTATTATAATGAAACACATAATTAGACTATTTCTAAGTATGCAGGAAACTCTCTACTGCAGAGACAGAACAACAACATAACTCTGTCAGATCATCAGATGAAGCACCCCCTATCCCCTAGACAAATGTTTTGGCCATATTACACTTTTGACACTCTAAGGGCGATTGGGGGGGGGGGGAGCCTCTGAATCATGACTCCCAAAGGTCTTATTATTTCTTGTCCCGTCCCGAAATTGAACCCATGATCTTCCAGTTGGCACTACACTTAGAAGTTCATCTCAGTGATTTAGCTAAGGAGGACCTGTGTTGGTTGTGAGAAACGAAATTATTTAAGTTCTCTGTGCTTGTTTCGCATACTCGACAGCCAAACACGGGGCGAGGATTCTAGGTCACGACTAAAACAGGGAAGGCCTCATTCATATATCGAACACACAGACGTATCTTTTCGATTTACGTCTTGCTCATACAAAAGCGTGCAGGACGAGAAATGGGACAGGGTGAGAAGGCCTGTAACATGTCTAAATATATCCAAATAAGACTGAAAATATTAACAGAATTCTTCTAAGAAGTCACGTCCGAGAGTATGTACAGAATGTTTCATCATCATCATGTGCCATGCCGACTGGCGTTGGCTATTATGCTTCTCCAGAGTATCCGATGCTTCATGCAGGCCATCAGTTCAGTTGGTGATCTCCTCTCACACCATCCCGTCAGACTGTCCAGTTTCATTTCTCTTGGTCTTCCTCTTGATCTTCTTCCTTCTATTTTTCCTGTTGTTATAATATTTTCAATGCCCCCTCTTCTCATTGCATGTCCTATGAAAGTACATTGTCTCTCTCTTATCTTTTTGACAAGGTTTTTTGTCTCTTCAGCTCTTCTCATACATTCTTCATTAGTTATTTTTGCTGTCCAGGGGATTCGCAACATTCTTCTAATAAACCTCATTTCTGCTGCTTCCAATGATTTTTGTGCAGACTTGCCTATTGTCCATGATTCACTTCTATATAACAAGATAGGTTCAATATAGCATTTTAGGACTCGTTTTCTAACATTCATTGATAAAGATGTGTTAGCTAATATGTTTCTCATTCTCTGAAATGCAGTCTTTGCTTGGCCTATTCTGTTCCTAATTTCTGTTCTGCATTTCTCATCTGAAGTTATTACTGCTCCAAGGTATTTGAATTTCTGCACCTGCTTTAGAATAGTTCCGTTTAATTTAATACTGCATGCTGGTGGATTCTGTTTCTTAGATATAACAATAGTCTCTGTCTTTTTTATGTTAAAAGTAAGGCCTTTCTGTTCACTTTCTTTGGCGACTTTATCCAAGAGATTTTGCAGGTCTTGTTGGTTCTCAGCTATCAGTACTGTGTCGTCAGCATACCGAAGGTTGTTAATATTGTATTCTCCAATTGTTATGCCTGGTTCTGTGATGATTGTTCTTAGAATATTCTCGCTATACAGAGAAAAAAGGTCTGGAGATAGTACACATCCTTGTCGCATCCCTTGTTTTATAGGTTGATATTTTCCAGTTATATTTTCAACTCGAACTGCTGCTTCTTGCTGCCAGTATAGATGTTTTACAATCCTCAGGTCTTTGCCGTCTATATTGATGTCTTCAAGCATTT
Organism: Achatina immaculata; assembly: GCA_009760885.1. Classification (NCBI taxonomy): domain Eukaryota; kingdom Metazoa; phylum Mollusca; class Gastropoda; order Stylommatophora; family Achatinidae; genus Lissachatina; species Lissachatina immaculata. The sequence continues at coordinate 82,079,593 of CM019713.1, read as the reverse complement.
TAATAATTTCATTATATTTCACCTTGTCAAATGCCTTGGCATAATCAATGAAACATAAGTAGAGATCTTTCTGTACTTCTAAAGCTCTTTCTATTAGTGTTCGTAAAGCATAAATGACATTGTGTGTTCCCTTTCCTTCAACAAATCCAAACTGTTCATCTGCTATTTCCATTTTTATCTTTTTCCTTGTTTTCTTCTCATAATGATTCTCATAAGTAGCTTCTTTATGTGACATGAGAGGCTGATAGTCCGTGGCCGTCACATTCCTTTGCACCTGGTTTCTTTGTTAATTCTATAAACGTGGATTTAAGCAGGTCACTGGGAATATAACCACTGTTGTAAATGTCATTCAGTAACTTGGTTATTATTTTTATTTCTGTCTCCTCTAGTGCCTCTATTTCTTCTTTTGTTATATTATCAGGCCCAGTCGCTTTTCCTTTCTTCATGTGTTTGATGGCATCTATGATTTCATCTTCAAGTATTGGTGGTCCCTCACAGAATGTTTACATATTTTATTTCATATACCCGTAGTTGTATCCAGGAACTGTTGGCGTAATAACAAAAAAGTTCATGAGTTATAAGAACGAAATATTATATTTTATTGAAAGGAATACATAATATTGGAGGAATACATGATATTTGAGGAATACGTGATATTGGAGGAATACATGATATTGTGGAGATATAGTACATTTATTTGACATACTTCTGGCCATTATGGTACAATCCAACTATCTTTTGTCTAAAGTAGCAGAAAAGAAAGAAAAGAAAGAACAAAGGGATGAAAACAACTTGTAAAAATTAGAATTCTACGTGATTCGAATTCTTTCTGTAGTAAGAATTTCTTTTTAAAGAAATATAAGACAAGAGTGTTAGCAGTTATCAATCCATAGCTGACATAGCGTTAGGGGTGGCGACTCATAGCTGACGTTTTAGCGTTAGGGGTGGCGACTCATAGCTGACGTTTTAGCGTTAGGGGTGGCGACTCATAGCTTACATTTTAGCGTTAGGGGTGGCAACTCATAGCTGACATTTTAGCGTTAGGGGTGGCGACTCATAGCTGGCATAGCGTTAGGGGTGGCGACTCATAGCTGACACAGCGTTAGGGGTGGCGACTCATAGCTGACATAGCGTTAGGGTTGGCGACTCATAGCTGACATAGCGTTAGGGGTGGCGACTCATAGCTGACATAGCGTTAGGGGTGGCGACTCATAGCTGACATAGCGTTAGGGGTGGCGACTCATAGCTGACATAGCGTTAGGGGTGGCGACTCATAGCTGACATAGCGTTAGGGGTGGCGACTCATAGCTGACATTTTAGCGTTAGGGGTGGCGACTGATAGCTGACTAAGACCCTGTCCTATCTCTCCGGTGTTACCCGCAAGTAAAAGGTCTAGCCACAGTTTCCCACGGTGGTGGAGTCTGCTAAAGAAGTATTGCACACCCCTATGCCTTTTAGTTCCAGTCAAGGACTGAACAATAATTGCTCCCCACCTGACGCGATGGTGGAAGAACATCAGCTCAAAGTTCTAGGGAGATAGATGAAGAAGATGAAGACCACGTGGCTTACACACTATTTATCTACCTGTTCTTTATTTATCTACCTGCTCTTTATTTATCTACCTGTTCTTTATTTATCTACCTGTTCTTAATTTATCTACCTGCTCTTTATTTATCTCATCATCATCATCATCATGTGCCGTGCCGACTGGCGTTGGCTATTATGCTTCTCCAGAGTACGCGATTCTTCATGCATGCCATCAGCTCAGTTGGTGATCTCCTCTCACACCATCCCGTCAGACTGTCCAGTATCATTTCTCTTGGTCTTCCTATTGATCTTCTTCCTTCTATTTTTCCTGTTGTTATAATATTTTCAATGCCCCCTCTTCTCATTGCATGTCCTATGAAAGTACATTGTCTCTCTCTTATCTTTTTGACAAGGTTTTTTGTCTCTCCAGCTCTTCTCCTACATTCTTCATTAGTTATTTTTGCTGTCCACGGCATTCGCAACATTCTTCTAATAAACCACATTTCTGCTGCTTCCAATGATTTTTGTGCAGACTTGCCTATTGTCCATGATTCACTTCTATACTGAACTGATGGCCTGCATGAAGGATCGGATACTCTGGAGAAGCACAATAGCCAACGCCAGTCGGCATGGCACATGATGATGATGATGATGAAACATTCTGTACATACCCTCGGACGTGACTTCTTAGAAGAATTCTGTTAATATTTTCAGTCTTATTTGGATATATTTAGACATGTTACAGGCCTTATTTATTATTTATTTATCTACATGTTCTTTATTTATCTATCTTTTCTTTATTTATCTACCTGTTGTCATGAGTTCTTTTCTTGTTTGTAATGAAACATGCCTGTCGTGATTTCTTTTCTTGTTTGTAATGAAACATACCTGCAATGAAACTTTTCTTGTTTGTAGTGACACAGATCAATGCCTAGTTTTTTTTTTCTTGTAGCAAATATTTAGCAGCGATACTTTATAGATATTTGCAATGCATAAATTTCATATTGCCGATGTGTTTTCCACCGTACAGGAACACTTTATTATTCTCCGGTGTGTCTTCCCGTCGTACATGAACACTTTATTCTTTCTGTTGTCTTCCCACTATATATGAACACTTTATTCTTTCTGTTGTCTTCCCACTGTACATGAACACTTTATTCTTTCTGTTGTCTTCCCACTATACATGAACACTTTATTCTTTCTGTTGTCTTCCCACTATACATGGACACTTTATTCTTTCTGTTGTCTTCCCACTATACATGAACACTTTATTCTTTCTGTTGTCTTCCCACTATGCATGGACACTTTATTCTTTCTGTTGTCTTCCCACTATACATGGACAAACCCCCTATTGAAACATCTGTGTCACAATATTAATATAGGAAACGGGCTGACTGGAAACTTTGTTGTGGAGAGCTAAGCAACAACTCAACTCCTCAGATCATCAGAGAAGTAACCCCCTTCCCGGCAACCATTTCGACACTTTAAACATTTAAATATCTGGCGCTCTGGTGGACCGTGGGCGGGTGGGGGAGTGGGGCCCTTTGGGTCATGACTCCCACCCTAATAATATCTGAAAAGTGTCTCGGAAGAAATGATGAAGTTTATTTAGAAAGAAATATAGTGATACTGGTAAAAAAAATAATAAATAAATAATTAACGTTTATGGGAAATATTACTGTATATTAAAACCAACAATTGAATATAAATAAATAAATGAATAGTTTCCATGGTTACTGAACTGTCCTCGAAAATTTATACATTTTTTTGTTTGTTAATAAAAGCAGAACTAAAGTAGGCAGTTTTTTTTTCACTCATAGTCAATCTGTAACTAGTCAGACATAGTACTTTCTGTCAAATCATCATAGTCAATCTGTAACTAGTCAGACATAGTACTTTCTGTCAGATCCTCATAGTCAATCTGTAACTAGTCAGATATAGTACTTTCTGTCAGATCATCATAGTCAATCTGTAACTAGTCAGATATAGTACTTTCTGTCAAATCATCATAGTCAATCTGTAACTAGTCAGACATAGTACTTTCTGTCAGATCATCATAGTCAATCTGTAACAAGTCAGACATAGTACTTTCTGTCAGATCCTCATAGTCAATCTGTAACTAGTCAGATAGTACTTTCTGTCAAATCATCATAGTCAATCTGTAACTAGTCAGACATAGTACTTTCTGTCAAATCATCGTAGTCAACCTGTAACAAGTCAGACATAGTACTTTCTATCAAATATTCCTGTAAGACTAAGCTTCCTGATTTAAAACAGTGCTTGAAATTAATCTGTCCGCGAACTTTCCGCGCACTTTCTGGTGGGAAAAAAAATTCTAACGCAGTTCTATTCTCGCTGATTTTATTTAAAAGTGTACTTTTTTTTGTTTGTATTTTGTGATGTAAGACTTTAACACTTTCTGATAAGACAAAGTAGAATGTCCATGGATAATGATACCACAACACCGGAGCTTAACGTGATCATCAAAAGAGAAACTTAACTCTGATGACTGAAACTTAAATATTGCAGGGATACAGCGCGGGCCAGATCACAGAAAACTAGTTCTAAACAGAAATACTGTTTTTATTTTATTTTTTTTTGGGTACTTTACCTGGCCTGTCGTTGAACTTCTTGTCATATGTCGAACCTCTTGTCATATGTCTTACTTCCTTGTAAAGCCACACACAGGATTCAAGAAAACTGTAGACAGAATTTGTGGTCTCTCCGTGACCTATCTACTCAACAGTCAAGTTAAGGTGGGTACTTGTAGACAGTTACTCATGTTTCGAAGTGATTAGAAAATTCTCAACAACTTGTTCCATTAAAAAAAAAAAATAACCGCTTGTGCTGAAGATATTTTAAAAAAAAAACAGCGTGAGCAGTTGGTACGTATTCTCCAGGCTGTCTCACTCACTCACACACTCATACAGGCACGCGCAGCAGCCAGGCCAGGTTTTATACTCACGCGCATCTTTGCCAACTCAAATCACGTGCTCTTGAGGATGAGATTTGTGTCTTGCGAACATGAGAATCAGAGGCGGCGCCCTTGGTGGGTCCCAGAGAAATAATTTTCTTAGTTCATTTTTTTTTCCTGGCATAGACTAGCTCAGACCTGTTCTCTGGTGCAAACAGATTCGTTTAGACCTGTTCTCTGGTGCAAACAGATTCGTTTAGACCTGTTCTCTGGTGCAAACAGGTTATTTTAGACCTGTTCTCTGGTGCAAACAGGTTATTTTAGACCTGTTCTCTGGTGCAAACAGGTTATTTTAGACCTGTTCTCTGGTGCAAACAGGTTATTTTAGACCTGTTCTCTGGTGCAAACAGATTAGTTTAGACCTGTTCTCTCGTGCAAACAGATTAGTTTAGACCTGTTCTCTGGTGCAAACAAGTTATTTTAGACCTGTTCTCTGGTGCAAACAGATTAGTTTAGACCTGTACTCTGATACAAAAAGATTAGTTTAGACCTGTTCTCTGGTGCAAACAGGTTATTTTAGACCTGTTCTCTGGTGCAAACAGATTAGTTTAGACCTGTACTCTGATACAAAGAGACTAATTTTGACCTGTTCTCTGATACAAAAAAGACTAGTTTAAATTTTTATTCTGATACAAAAAGGACTAGTTTAGACCGTACTCTGATACAAAAAGACTATTTAGAATTGTTCTCTGGTGAAATAAAAGACTAGTTCAGTTTCGAGGGAAGAGAAAAGGACGTTAAATCTAGAATAACCAAGGCCAGGACGGCATTTGTCCAATTTAACAAAATATGGGCGTCAAAGAACATCAAAACAAGAACCAAACTTAGGCCCTGTAATACAAACGTAAAGACTGTCATACTATATGGTTCAGAGACATTGGTTATGACCAAGACAATACAACAGAGGATACAAACATTCATGAACTACTGCTTGAGGAGGATTTTAAACATTAAATGGCATGACAAGATCAGGAACGAGGAGGTCTGGGAAAGGGCAGGACAAGAACCTATAAAACTACAGTTCACGTCTAGGAAGTGGAAATGGATTAGCCACACTCTGAGGAAACCCGACACCAGCATAGCAAGATAGGCACTGACATGGAATCCTCAAGGAAATAGAAAATGAGGAAGACCTAGACTTACTTGGAGAAGAGAAATTCTGACAGTGCTCAGAGACAAGGGATGCACATGGAAGGAAACAGAGAATAATTCCAAGAACAGGGATGACTGGAGAGCCTTTATCCGTGGCCTAAGCTCTCAAGGGAGGAAAGGCAATGATGATGATGATGATGATAATGATGATGATGATGATGATGATGGTGATGATGATGATGATGATGAGATCTGTTCTCTGATTTAACTAAAAGACTAATTCAGATCTATTCTCTGATACAAATGGACTAATTAAGACCTCTTTAATGCTGATATTCACGTGTAATGATAATTTAATCATCATCCTGTATCATGGGAGTATTTTCTCTCTCCTGTAACACGCATCTTTTGCTTCATGGCACATGTGGAAATGCTCACTCTTTCAGAACTCTAGACACTTCCAAATCATCTCCATCTTTACCTCTCGCCCATCCTCTGACGTTCTGCAGTGCTGCTTTAAAGTGCGGACTCATGGAAAATTGTCGCGAAACCACATGACAGAAATGAACTACGGAGGAAATAAAATAATAGTTACCAAACTGAGCTTTCCTGCCTCCTAGTGCAGCGAGAAGATCCACGAGTCAGATGTAACGGGACCGGCAGAGGACAGCTTAAGCAGTAGGACAGTACAGCCCTTTTATAGATTCCTGGAAACACAGTTTGGGAAGAAAAGAAGTGGCCGCTCGAAAAGGTTTGAGAACTGCTGCATTAAGAAGTAAGGTTATGCCGGAAATGAGGCGTGGTCAAATACTAGGAAGTAAACAATAGAAGTGAAGAAAAGGAGACAATGAAGAACATAACAACCAGGAATGGATATCACAGGGGAGCAAAAATAAGGGCAGACCAAAGGAGACATGGAGAAGAACAATAGAGAGGATGTTGAGCAATAGAGGGCACACCTGGACAACAGCGGGAAAAAAGGCACAGAACAGGTATTTGCGGGAAACCCTTTGCGGAAGCCCCATGTGACTTGGGCACTTAAGGTTCCGAGAGAGAGAAAGAGAGAGAGAGAGAGGGAATAACCAGGAAACTATGAGATTATTGACCCTCATAAATAACCAGTAAGCTGTGAAATTATGAGGCACATACATAACCAGGAAACTACGAGATTATGAGACGCACAAATGACTTGGAACCTGAAATTATGAGGCACATAAATAACCAGGAAACTGTGAGATTATGAGCCACACAAATGACTAGGAAACTGTAAAATTATGAGGCACATAAATAACCAGAAAAGTATGAGATTATGAGCCACACAAATGACTAGGAAACTGTAAAATTATGAGGCACATAAATAACCATGAATGTGTGAAAATTAAAAAAGCAAACTATTTAGAATGTTTTTAACAAAAGTAACAAGTGTGTGGTTAAGATTTTATTATACGTAATACTCTTCTTATGGGACAAAAAAAAGGAAAGAAACTCTAATGTCTTCTTTCTCTCTCTACTGTCCTCCAACACTCTCTCAGGTCCCATTTCTCTTCTCTCTATACATTCTTTCCTCCTCATTCTTCCCCGCCCCCCCCCCCTCCACACACATACACCAAATCTTTCCCTCAATCACTCCAACATTTCTTGGATTATGTCTAGCAAAGATTGTTTTAAAATTAAATTGTTGGAAGTCACGTTATTTTTTTTGTTTTTGGGTCCAATGACTAAAGAAATGTCTAACGTTATAATAACTCAGGACGCTGAGCTAAGGCGTGTTTTGTGCCATCGTTTCACGGCGGATAATATGCGCGTCCTGGTAGACCTGCTGATCCCAGGGATTATGAGCCAGGACCAAGACTAGAGGAGGGGCCCGCTAGAAAGTTTGTATCTTCCTTCCTGTTCTAGAAGCTGTGGGTCCAAAGTTTTGGCTGCTCTTGCCTGTGATGATGATGATGACAGCAATTGTCAAGATGTACTTCTTTTGATAGACATCTTATCAGAGAGATGGGATAATGCTATTGGTGGGGGGGGGGGGGGGAGGGGCGGGAAGTACTGCGATGCCTATTTTCTCTCCTATCTCCTTCGTCAGGCTTTTGTGCCGGGGCTTGATTCTAGGAACTGTTTTGTGAGAACTAGACAAGAACTGGAACTATTTTTATTTGCGTTAAGAGGACGCCCTTGACCTAGAAGACAGACACGGGCCAGACACGGGGGTACGCTAAAACAGAAGCTGTTGGTGTTTTCCTCTGTCTGTCACGGAATGCCTCCTGTTTTCCTTTCTCTTGACGCGTATCTACAAGGAAAACCTCCTGTTTTCCATTCTCTTGACGCGTATCTACAAGGAAAACCTCCTGTTTTCCATTCTCTTGACGCGTATCTACAAGGAAAACCTCCTGTTTTCCATTCTCTTGACGCGTATCTACAAGGAAAACCTCCTGTTTTCCATTCTCTTGATGCGTATCTACAAGGAAAACCTCCTGTTTTCCATTCTCTTGACGCGTATCTCTACAAGGAACACCTCCTGTTTTCCATTCTCTTGATGCGTATCTACAAGGAAAACCTCCTGTTTTCCATTCTCTTGACGCGTATCTCTACAAGGAACACCTCCTGTTTTCCACTCTCTTGACGCCTACTACCTCTCTGTACGAAGTGGACGCCCATGTCGTATCTGTGTGCGAGAGAGCAACGAGGTGTACCAAAACGTCCTCTTTTGACACAAGCCCCGAAGATCACGTGCGAGGGAGCGAGCAACAAAACTCACACACACATACACACACACGCATACACTCCGGGGGTGAACTATTGACAACCTTACACTCCGAGGCCAAGACGCCATTAACAACCGGGGATTACTCGACCAGGTTTCCGTGTCTCGGTTATTTTCTCGTTTAAGTTCTAACAAATACTCCCACCAGATCTGTCTTATTCACCAGCCACGCCTTTGCATCTATTTATAGTTGGAGATTGACAGAAAGAAATCTTGCCATCTTTTTTTTCACACAACATACACACACGCACGCGCGCGCGCGCAAGTAAACTTACTAGAGTGATGTTAACCCTGGCTAGTGGAAGCTTGTTTCTGTGTGTTCATCAGATCAAAGAACACCTTGTAATCAGTTGCAGGCCTAATTTATCCTTTCCCTGGAAACTTGTCACATCCTGTCACTTCATCACTTGGGGCCAAAGTGTGATAGATTGGATAGCATCCATCATCAGATATACATTTTGACGGAATGCAGTGATCCGAATGCAGTGATCCGATAAATTGTGATAATTGAAGTAAATTCTCGGGTTTTCCTACACGGACCCGAGGTATAAAGAGTTAATATAAAAAACTGAGTGAATGAGTGAGTGAGCAGGTGAGTGGGTGGGTGGGTAGGTAAGTGAGAGAGTGGATAGGTGAGTGAGTGAGTGGGCGATTAAGAGAGTAAGTGGGTGAGTGAGTGAGTGGATGAGTGAGTGAGCGAGTGAGTGAATGTATAAGTAAATGAGCGAGTGGGTGGGTGAGTGAGTGAGTGGGTGAATGAGTGAGTGAGTGAGTTAGTGAGTGAGTGAGTGAATGTGTAACTAAGTGAATACGTTGTTGGGTGAGTGAGTGAATAAGTGAGTGAGTGAGTGAATGAGTGAGTGAGTGAATTAGTGAGTGAGTGAGTGAATGTGTAACTAAGTGAATATGTTGTTGGGTGAGTGAGTGAATAAGTGAGTGAGTGGGTGGGTGGGTGTGTGAGTGAATGTGTAAGTAAGCGAATGAGTAAGTGAGTAGATGATTGAGTGAGTGAGTGAGTGAGTGAATGTGTAAGTGAGTAAGTGACTGAGTGGATGAATGAGTGTGTGGGTGAGTGAGTAAATGTGTAAGTAAGTGAGTGGATGAATGAGTGAGTGGGTGAGTGAGTGAGCGGGTGGGTGAATGTTTAATTGAGTGAATGAGTGAGTGAGTGGGTGGGTGAGTGAGTGAGTGAGTGAATGAGTAGATAGATTAGTTGCGTGGAGATGTATGAAGAGGTCATTCAAATGTTATTTATGTAATAGGAAGGTAGGGGTGAAAGTGAATGAAAAATGGGGGGGGGGGGGGTAGAGGGAAAGAGAGAGAGAGAGAGAGAGAGATGACTGTAGTGAAATGACGAATACTTGGTGGGGGAGGCTGGCCATGAACTGGCCAGGTGGTGTATTCCCTCAGCCGACCCAACAAGGCTTTGGTCCGTGTCATCATCACGGTGGTGGAGCCTGCTCAGAATCCTCCATGTCTGGTCGTCAACTCCCATCTCCTCAACCAAACCACAGCAATCCACCCTCCTCTCAAACGATCGCCTCTTACCAGCACAGTCAGAGAGTCCGGGGCGTAGAGACCACCATGCGGCAGTTCTGCAGAGATACAGAGGAGGAGAAGAAGACACAGGAGCGCTTTGGAGGGGGAAGGCCATGAGAAGAAATTAAAGGAGAGAATAAAAGAAAGAATTAGAAAGAAAACTTCTCTACCAACGAGACAGTTCCACAGATCATCAGAAGTTAGGATACCGAGACCCACCAGTGTCCTGCCTACTTCTCAACACTTTATGACGGACGTGAAGGCGCTGTCCCATTTGCCAGTCAGCGACCCACATGACATGTCTGGGACAGGATTATACAACCATAACCCAACAAGGACCCTGTCCCAGCTCTTCGCTGGTGGCCCCAGAAACAGACCAAGCCTAGCTAACGGGCCAGGGATCGCAATACTCCACATGGTGGTGGAGTCAGCTAAAGAAGTACTTCATACGTCATGCCTCAACATTTTCATCGCATCGGCTTGAAGCTGCATGGAATCAGAACACGAACAAAACCGCCCTGATAGTGTGTTTCATTCTCAGGAAGGACACGTGAAATAGTTTTCAGATGTCAGGGATCCTTTGTATTGTACTTGTACGAACTCCCTGTAACTGCGAGCTGGTGTTCTTTGCGGCCCAAGCTGTAGAGATGTTGAGGCACAGCATCGTATCGGCGTGGGAGCGGGTTATGGCGGCTATTTTTTTAAGTTCCGGAGTAGAGCTAAAAAGCAGTGGGTGTTCAATGCTTCTTCAGCAGACTCCACCACCATGGGGGCTACGACGATCCCTGCCCCGTTAGCCAGGCTGTCTGTTACTGAGAATACCAACGGAGAGGTGGCACAGGGTCTTGGTCAGCTATGGTTCGCTAAACCTGACGCTAGCGTATCTGTTATGGATCGCTGATTGCCTCATACAGCGCCTTCACCTCCAGTATTATAAAAATGATTACATCCACAGCCACAGATACATCCAAATTATCATCAGTTCATTCATTCATTCATTTGCATGTCCCTTGAGGAACTTTGCCTCCCTAACAGCACTCCTGTAGGCTTCTATGTTGTGAGCAAGATGGCCTGCCGCTGATGCATCCATTTGCAGATCATCAACGATGTCTTGCAGCCATCTTCGTTTTGGTCTTCCTCTCTTCCTTTTTCCCATTATGCATCCTTCCAAGACGGTCTTCTCTAAATTCTCATGACGTTTAATGTGTCCAAAATATTTTTGTTTTCTCTCTTTAATCCTCCTTACTAGCCAGTCTTCTTCAATATTAAGTTCTTGTAGTATGGATATATTTGTTATCATCATTATGTTGTTGATAATATCATCCAGTGCTCTGTGTGTGGATAACTTATATGTAAATCAACTCATCAAAATGTTTTGTTTGTGTTTTAATTTACGATAAGTCCCAGAAAGCTCCTGTTGAGAAATGCTACTCTAACGGCATTGATTGGTCATAGATCACTGTTTCCTGTGGTCTGCTGGTGGGCTTGTTTCCGCTCCTTTTTATAGTCCCTTTCCGGAGCTGAATAATGGTTGGCCTCCGTGAACCCGACTCTCCAGACAAGTCTTAGACAATCTGGCAATAGATCTTCCTTATTTTTCTTGTAGGGTAACAAAAGAGGAAGGAACACATCCCCACACATTCCCCCCCCCCCCAAAAAAAAAAGAAAAAAAAAAACTTGGACTCTGGACAGTTTTCTGGACTATCTCTCCAGGGATCAGAACTTTGAGAAGATGTATAGAACTAAGACGGTGTACAAATGACAATATCGTGGACATATTGCCGTTGCTGTCGTCTTATCTCCCTGCTGTCCTTTACAGTCAGTGCGGTGAAGATGGCTGAGCTACAGCTTAGTATCGAACTGGAAGATGCGCCATGGCGAGTATTTTTTTTTCGTCCCTGGGTCAAGTTAAAAAAAAAGAGAGAGGGGACGTGGAATACTTCTTTAGCAGATTCCACCACCAAAGGAGTTATGGTAATCCCTGCCTCGTTAGCTATAACCCTCTCTCTCCCTCCCGCCCTCCCTCCATACACACACAGAACATACCATGGACGTGACCTGGGAAACATTCAAACCTCAAGAGATTTGTACAGGGCAGAAGTCAGTTTAAGAGAGAAACAGCGGACCCTTCATTAGAGAACGCCTCACGACAGTTTAGTTCAGTGTTTCCCAACCTTTCTTAGAGCATGCCCCATTTAAACGCCTCAGAGAGTTTGATGTCCCCTCCCCCCCTCCACCACCCCCACCTCCTTCGCCGTAGCATATAACTGTCAGCCAAGTTCTGATAAAGTATAAAGTAAATATACTGAAATTGTCCCCCCAAACCTCCCACCTTGGGAAACATTTGTCTAGTTCATGGAAAGTTGAAAGGATGTTCTAAAGTACGTAAAACCTCACCATTATTTTTATTATTATTATTATTATTGATAATATTCTTATTATTAGTGGTATGATTATTATTATTTCTGGCAGTATTATAATTATCGACACTATTATTATTATTTTAACTAGCGGTATTATTATTACTATTATTATTAATGCTATGATTATAAATATTATTAGTGGTATTATTACTAGTATTAGTGGTATTATTATTAATATTATCAGTGTCAGTGGTATTATTATTATATTAAATATTATTAGTGGTATTATTATTAGTGGTAATATTATTATATTATTATCAGTGGTACTATTATTATTATTCGAATTATTATTATTATTAATGGTATTACTAGTCATATTATTATTATTGGTGGTATTGTTATTATTATTATTAATAGTATTAGTGGTGGTATCATTATTATTATATTCTTAGTGGTAGTATTATTATCAGTGGTATTGTTATTATTATTATTATTAATAGTATTAGTGGTGGTATCATTATTATTATATTCTTAGTGGTAGTATTATTATCAGTGGTATTGTTATTATTATTATTATTAATAGTATTAGTGGTGGTATCATTATTATTATATTCTTAGTGGTAGTATTATTATTAGTGGTATTGTTATTATTATTCGAATTATTATTTTTTACTAGTGGTATTACTAGTGATAATGTTATTATTGGTAATATTGTTATTATTATTATTAATAGTATTAGTGGTGGTGTCACTATTATTATATTCTTAGTGGTATTATTATTATAGGTGGTATTCTTATTATTACTAGATTTTAACATATTTATTACTGCACTTATTGTTATTGCATGGCTGTGGATAACACTTATGTTTGTAGTGGATATTTTCCACAGATGGATGTGGACATATACTTCTGTTGGATCTCCAAGCTGAGAGCGGTTACACGCAGAAATACTTTACACCTGGGCAGCCGTGATGGAGGCGTATGGACTCCAATTTTAGACACCCTTGTGTCTTTCTCCACTTAAAAAAAATCGCTCCAACTTGTGTAGTTTTTTTCATGGGAGTGAATATTGTCTTGACCCCAGAAAGGTTGGAATATTTTCGGCCAAAATCGAAGACACAACCGAAGCGGAGATACAGCTGAGTCGAACTAATGGTGGTTTATGTCGGGCCACAGACGAAAGGGAAAGCCATGAAAGTAAATTCATGGCTATGGAACACGAAATCCTAGGCCAGACTTTCTGTTTCGATGTTCCAGATTATGACGAGCGGGGTGATGTAGTTGGAACTCCTGAAAGCGCCATCATTGCTGATGTTTTGCCGATAAATTGTTTTTTTTTAAGCAATAACAATACAAGAAAGAGCCGTGTGTTATCTTTATCACGCTGTATACAAACGGTTATCAAGCGTTATTAAGTTCACATTTCTGGGCTAGTTCAACTCTCTGATGTAGGGAAGCCAGCACATGCTATGTCTAGAAGGTCGTTACTTTCCAGAAGGTCATTACTTTCCGGAAGGTCATTGCTTTCCCAGAGAAACTCCAAGGATCTATTTGTTGAGGATGGAGCGACTCTGCCGCTCTGCGGATCGGAGAACAATTCTGCTCCAGTTGGGAATCGAACCCGGTGCTTTCTAGTCGGCAAGGCTACCTAGGCTCCATTAAGTCTCTGGCAGTCTTGAACATTTTAAAGACTTTTTTTTTAGCTAT
>CM019713.1:82048130-82060630 GCA_009760885.1 Achatina immaculata | reverse complement strand
ATTAAACAGAGAAAATTTAAATATTTTGGACACATTAAAGGTCATGATAATCTAGAGAAGACCGTCTTGGAAGGGTACATAATGGGAAAAAGAAAGAGAGGAAGACCAAGGCGAAGGTGGCTGCAAGACATCGTTGATGATCTGCAAATGGATGCATCAGCAGCAGGCCATCTTGCTCACAACCGAGAGGCCTACAGGAGTGCTGTTAGGGAGGCAAAGTTCTGCAAGGAACAAGCAAATGTCTGACTGATTAGTAATAGTCGTAGTATTTGTAATAATGGTAGTAGTAGAAGAAATTATAGTAGCAATAGTAGTATTAGTAATTACAGTAGAAAAAGTATTAGTTGTAGTAATAGTAGTAATAGTAATAGCAATTGTAGTCAGTCAGTCATTTGCATGTTCCTTGCGGAACTTTGCCTCCCTAACAGCTCTCCTGTAGGTCACTTGGTTGTGAGCAAGATGGCCTGCTGCTGATGCATCCATTTGTAGATCATCAACGATGTCTTGCAGCCATCTTCGCCTTGGTCTTCCTCTCTTTCTTTTTCCCATTATGTACCCCTCCAAGACTGTTTTCTCTAAATTCTCATGACATTTAATATGTCCAAAATATTTAAGTTTTCTATCTTTAATCCTCTTTACTAGCCAGCCTTCTTCAATATTAAATTCTTGTAGTATGGATATATTTGTTCTTTTTTTTGCGTCCATTATATTTGAAGAACTCTCTGTAGCATTTACATTCATAGGGATTTATGTGTTTCTCAGATGTTTTGTTAAGTGTCCAGGTCTCACAGGCATATGTTGCGATGGGAAAGATGCATGCCCTTAAAAATCTTTTTTTTGTGTGTAATTCTGTCTGTTCCTCTCCACAGATTCTTTAATTGTTTTACTTTCTGAAGAGCGATTGTAATAGAAATTGTAATGGTAGTTTAATCGTAGTAATTGTAGCAGTAGTAGTATTAATAGCAGTATTAGTGATTGTAGTAGAAACTGAAACAGCAGTAGTAATGATAGTATTGGCAATTGTAGTAGAAATTATAATTACATTTGTAGTAGTACTGGTGGTGGTATTAGCAGAAGTAGTAAATGGTAATAAAAATGCTCTTTCTTAACCTTCAACAATCAAAGATTTCTTAAACAGTTTTACAAAACATAGAACTAAAATAAATAGAACAAGACACATTTATACAGGAGCCCTGGGTTGCAAAAATTGTATGTGTTAAAAATCATTTTAAAGAAGACGAAGATGGTGATGATGATGATGATGATGATGATGATGCGAAGAAGAAGGAAAAGAAGAAGAGACTCCTATTTGAACGAAGGCACAAACGGGAACTGATTCAGGAAGCAGAAGTTTAATAGTTCATTCAGGAGACAAGTCTAGTCTGTATGTGTGGGGAGAGAGGTGGGGGGGGGGGGGAGAGGACAATAGAGAGAAAATGTGTGTAGGTGTATGTCTGTGGGAGAGAGGGAGAGAAAGCGTGTATCTGTCACACAGAGAGAGAGAGAGAGAGAGAGAAAGTGATTGTAGGTGTGTGTCTGTGAGAGAGAAGCGTGTATCTGTCAGAGAGAGAGAGAGAGAGAAAGATAGTGTGTGTGTGTGTCTGTAAGAGAGAGAGAAAAAGAGAAAGCGTGTGTGTCTGGGAGAGAGAGAAAGTGTGTGTGTCTGTGAGAGAGAGAGAGAGAAAGTGTGTGTGTGTCTGTGAAAGACAGAAAGAAAGTGTGTATGTCTGTGTGAGAGAGAGAAAGTGTGTGTGTCTATGAAAGAGAGAGAGAAAGTGTGTGTGTCTGAGAGAGAGAGAGAGAGAGAGAAAGTGTGTGTATCTGTGAAAGAGAGAGAGAAAAGAGAGAGAGAAAGTGTGTGTGTCTGTGTGTGAGAGAGAAAGTGTGTGTAGGTGTGTGTCTGTGAGAGAGAGAGAGATAAAGAAAGCGTGTGTCTGTGTGAGAGAGAGAGAGAGCGTGTGTCTGTGAGAGAGAGAGAGAGCGTGTGTCTGTGTGAGAGAGAGAAAGTGTGTATGTCTGTGAGAGAGAGAAAGTGTGTGTAGGTGTGTGTCTATGAGAGAGAGAGAGAGAAAGCGTGTGTCTGTGAGAGAGAGAGTGTGTGTCTGTGAGAGAGAGAGAGAGCGTGTGTCTGTGAGAGAGAGAGAGAGCGTGTATCTGTGAGAGAGAGAGAGAGAGAGCGTGTGTCTGTGAGAGAGAGAGAGCGTGTGTCTGTGAGAGAGAGAGGGAGGGAGGGAGGGGGGATAGAAAATTTATTTGTGAAAGGAAGGGAGAGAGAAAGTAGTTGAGAGATATATATATATATATATAGCAAGAGAGATTTCAGTTTAGATCTTGAAATACTCGTATGTTAGAATTAGGGAGCAGACTATCGCTTCCATGTTATTTAAATCCTAAAATTGTTCAGTATTAAAATTTCTATCTATCTCTCTCTCTCTCTCTCTCTCTCTGTCTTTCTCTGTCTGGTGAGGGTGGGGTTTGGAGAGAGAGAGATTTTAATACTGAACAATTCTAGGATTTAAATAACAAGGAAACGATAGTCTGCTCCCTCCTTTTATAGAGTTATACAAGCGCTCTGTGTGGTGAGGGAGGGGTTTGGAGAGGAGAGGAGAGAGAGAGACAGAGACAGAGACAGAGAAGAATCAATATAGATATTGAAATATAGTTCTGTGTTAGAAGGAGGGAGCAGACTATCATTTCCTTATTTAAATCATAAAATTGTTCAGTATTAAAATTTCTGTGTGTGTGTGTGTGTATGTGTGGTTAAGGAGAGGTCTAGAGAGAGAGAGATTGAGAGAGAGACTACCGTCATAAAGAGAGACATGGATTTCTATTCCACTGACCAAAATCAAATATCAATATGGTGGCTTTTCTCCTCGAAGCTGGATGTGAATTGCCATGTTGGAACACAACCACCAAACAGGGAGTAGATCACGATGGACTTCTACAAGGCAGGGAGCATATTAAAAGACCAAGCTTCTTGGCCGTGTCCACCTACAGGAGGACCACGACGAAGGCTGCCTTATCAGCAAGATCTAGATCTCCTGCTAGGGTCGGGTCGCCGAAGGAGAGGCTGTTTAGGGCATTGACCTGGCACAGTTTTGCAGACCCTGATATTGTCAGGGGTGCTAGCTGGCTAAGTCGATAGCGCGCCGTTTTCTCGTGGCTAGACGGCTGCTCGTCCTACCGGAGTCCGTGGTTCGAATCCCAGGTAATTCTCTTGTGATTTTTCTTTCTCTCACGTCTCACTAAAGTGCTTTGTCTACGATTTTTTCCAGGTCTAATCCTACAAAATTTGTTCTCTTTCTTGACTGATATTGTCAGACTAGGACAATAATCCGCGCTTCTAACAGGCACGGTAGAGAAAAGAAGTGAGAGCATCGCGAGGAGGAAGACTAGAGATATTTGAAGCCCACAACCTTCTTTGCTAATCATGTGGCTACACCAGGCCGTCTCGCCAGCACGGCCATCATCGATCCCTGGGTCACGACTGAACAAATGTGGGTCAAATACCGATCTGCAATGACTCAACAGCTACAGCCGTTTTGGGGTGGAAATTTATAACGAAGATTTGCAGCCGTGAACAGCCGTTTTCTACCCTGTACGTTCCTTATTCTTTTCACAGCCAGGGGACGGATTTTGAGGGGGGTGGGGGTGGGCTGGAAATTAGTCGCGTTGTGGGCACCCGATCTAATCTAAACGTCAAGGCATCCATCAAGCAAATAGCTTTATATGTGCTCTTCATTTGATTTCTGTCTAGAAAACTTTCAGCTCAATTTATTCACGTGGAAAATTTGTGGAATTCAGTATCTATCTATCTATCTATCTATCTATCTATCTATCTATCTATCTATCTATCTATCTATCTATCTATCTATCTATCTATCTATCTATCTATCTATCTGTGCGCAGATATATGTAAATGTATATCGCCAAAATATTGTTTTATTATTGTTCTTCCCCTCTATGTACCCCTCTCATTTCCTCTTTTGCCATTCCTTCTGACCTTTACGTCTTTCTATATTTAAATAAAAATTATTTTATGAAAGTCCACCATCCATGTCTGATTGTCTGATTTAAAGAATACTCCCCTCTATGTGACACAAAAATTCACTCTACACCAACCCCCCACCCCCTAAAAAAAAATAGTTTACGCGAGAGATGAGACAAAATATGTTAGCTTTGTTCTGATCTATCGCTGCTTACATGGATCTTCCTGTTTCCACATATTCTGTCAGGTTTTCCAGTCAATTTCATTAACAAAATTTAAAAAAAAAAACTAACGTGAAGAAATATTGAAAGAAAGAATTTTGTTTTTCTGTGGACTGTTTTTCTAGAAACTGGCTCTCCAAGATATAATGAGCGTGTATGTTTTATGATATCGTTTTACGGATTTTCGCACAACGAACTCAGCTTTTAACACTTGAATCTGGGGGCCATGTGGAAATCGTTCAATAATAATAGTTTCATTCATTCATTCATTTGCATGTCCCTTGCGGAACTTTGCCTCCCAAACAGCACTCATGTAGGCCTCTCGGTTGTGAGCAAGATGGCCTGCTGCTGCTACATCCATTTGCAGATCGTCAACGATGCCTTGCAGCCATCTTCGTTTTGGTCTTCCTCTTTTTCTTTTTCCCATTATGTGCCCTTCCAATACGGTCTTCTCTAAATTATCATGACGTTTAATGTGTCTAAAATATTTTAGTTTTCTCTCTTTAATCCTCTTTACTAGCCAGCCTTCTTCAATATTAAGTTCTTGTAGTATAGATATATTTGTTCTTTTTTGTGTCCACGATATTTGGAGAACTCTTTTGTAGCATTTACATTCAAAGGCATTTATGTGTTTCTCAGCTGTTTTGTTAAGTGTCCAGGTCTCACAGGCATATGTTGCCATGGGAAAGATGCATGCCCTTAAAAATCTTACTTTTGTAGTTCTGTCTGCTCCTCTCCACAGATTCTTTATTTGTTTTACTTTCTGAAGAGCGATAGATGTCCTCCTTTTAATTTCCCTCATTGTATCTCCATTATTAGTTAGTAGTGATCCAAGATATTCAAAACTCTCCACTTCTTCCAGTTTTTCCTCATTGATACATATATCAGCTGCCTTGTTTGTTTTGTCAGTCGTCATTAATTTAGTCTTCTTCGCATTAAGATAGAGGTTTTGCTCTTCGCTGTTATTACGGACTGACATAATTAGTTTTTCCATTCCCTTTTGTGGTGTGGACAATAATACTGTGTCATCAGCATATCTAATCTCTGGCATTTCATAACCTCCAATTGTTATGGCATCGTAATATTCTTTGTCTACATCTTCTCTAACATTCCTCTTTATATTTTCAGTATACAAGTTAAATAAGTAAGGCGACAATATGCACCCCTGACGGACCCCTTGTTTTATATCAAACCAAGTTGTTGTTTCACCAGTTATTCTTACTGCTGCTTGTTGGTCTTATTAGTTTTATTACCTGCAATAATTTGAAGGTTCTATGGACTATAATTTGGGAACCACTGTTCTTTTCCAATATGTAGCGACAGACACAAGCTGTGATGTAACATGTAAAACGAAGATCCAGGAAGGTTGCTCAGATTATTCCCCCGTAATACGTGATTAAACGTCATGAAAATCAGACTAATCTAATCACCACAGCCCAAAAGAGACTTTAGTTAGTTTTTGAGATGATTCTTACAGCGCTTTCTTTGTCAAATCATATCGTTTTATTTTTATGACAACTTTTTCAGACGTGCTTCTCGAAGCTTCATGCATATTCATTTCGCTATCGGCGAACGTCACAACAAACTCCATCTGTCGTAGAGCAAGCAATATCACAAACCATAACAGTCGATCCGGGTTAAGTGTGTGATGGATTTTTTTTTTCTTCAGTTTAACAGCTTCATTTTTTGTTGTTTGTTAATGAGACCATTCAGTCATTCATTCATTCATTTGCATGTCCCTTGTGGAACTTTGCCTCCCTAACAGCACTCCTGTAGGCCTCTCGGTTGTGAGCAAGATGGCCTGCTGCTGATGCATTTGCAGATCATCAACGATGTCTTGCAGCCATCTTCGCCTTGGTCTTCCTCTCTTTCTTTTTCCCATTATGTACCCTTCCAAGATGGTCTTCTCTAAATTATCATGACGGTTAATGAGACCAGTTTTTTACAATGGTTTAATGTATATGATTTGAAGGATTCTCATCGAGTAGATGAAAAAACAGACCCGGAAGTTGAATGTCCCACGCTTTCTGACTCGTGTGAGTGATTCGACTGAGTGATTCAAGTGAGTACTTTTTAATGACACTGGCGGAATGAAGTGCTTTAAAATAGAAGGTGTTTTCCACATTTCATGTATTTGCTTAGTCTTATATCTTATATCCTTCCCGTGCCGTTAAACGTCACGTAGGGCTCACAAGGTAGTTCGACAATTTTTCCTGTCTTCGGCGAGGCTTTCAACCTCATCAAAGGATTTTATGCCTGTTAATTTGGCCTCTCTTAACAAAGACCTCTTCAGAGTGTCACGTGGTCTGCCTCTTTTTCTTCGGCCTGTTGTGTTCCACTTGATAGCGTGTTTTGGGATTCTCTGCTCATTTCTTCTCATCAAGTGACCAACATATGTTCATCTCCTTTTCCTGATCACCCATGAGACTGGTTGTTGTTCGCTCATCTGCCTTATCTCTGCTTTATACTTGAATTCCTTCCACTTGATGCCGACTATTTTCCTTAAGCATTTTTTCAAAAGTACTTTGCTTAGTACTTATGTAATAAAGCACTAACGATTATAACTGAAAGACAGTATCAAAACAAAGACTTGAATGAGCGCACATATCATGATGATAAACTGACACACACAAAAAGATGTACGCCCCATCACATTACGAGGTAAATGTGATAGTTATTAATGTGAATCTGAAATATTCTTCATGAAATTTCACGCCACCAGAAAAGATTAAAGGCTCTACTGGTTAAGCTTTCAGTGTTGCAGAACAGCACTTCCAGACTGTTTGTTTTGGTACACATACACCAAGGATAGTTTCAAACTGTTTGCTTCAGTACACATACACCAAGGACAGTTCCAGCCTGTTTGCTTTGGTACACATACACCAAGGATAGTTTCAAACTGTTTGCTTCAGTACACATACCAAGGACAGTTCCAGACTGTTTGCTTCGGTACACATACACCAAGGACAGTTCCAGACTGTTTGCTTCGCTACACATAAATCAAGGACAGTTCCAGACTGTTTGCTTCGGTACACATACACCAAGGATAGTTTCAGGCTGTTTTCTTAGGTACACATACACCAATGATAGTTTCAGGCTGTTTGCTTCGGTACACATACACCAAGGATAATTTCAGACTGTTTTCTTAGGTACACATACACCAAGAACAGTTCCAGCCTGTTTGCTTCGGTACACATACACCAAGGATAGTTTCAGACTGTTTGCTTCGGTACACATACACCAAGGATAGTTTCAGCCTGTTTGCTTCGGTACACATACACCAAGGATAGTTTCAGACTGTTTTCTTAGGTACACATACACCAAGAACAGTTCCAGACTGTTTGCTTCGGTACACATACACCAAGAACAGTTCCAGCCTGTTTGCTTCGGTACACATACACCAAGGATAGTTTCAGCCTGTTTGCTTCGGTACACATACACCAAGGATAGTTTCAGACTGTTTTCTTAGGTACACATACACCAAGGATAGTTTCAAACTGTTTGCTTCAGTACACATACACCAAGGACAGTTCCAGCCTGTTTGCTTTGGTACACATACACCAAGGATAGTTTCAAACTGTTTGCTTCAGTACACATACACCAAGGACAGTTCCAGACTGTTTGCTTCGGTACACATACACCAAGGACAGTTCCAGACTGTTTGCTTCGCTACACATAAATCAAGGACAGTTCCAGACTGTTTGCTTCGGTACACATACACCAAGGATAGTTTCAGGCTGTTTTCTTAGGTACACATACACCAATGATAGTTTCAGGCTGTTTGCTTCGGTACACATACACCAAGGATAATTTCAGACTGTTTTCTTAGGTACACATACACCAAGAACAGTTCCAGCCTGTTTGCTTCGGTACACATACACCAAGGATAGTTTCAGACTGTTTGCTTCGGTACACATACACCAAGGATAGTTTCAGCCTGTTTGCTTCGGTACACATACACCAAGGATAGTTTCAGACTGTTTTCTTAGGTACACATACACCAAGGATAGTTTCAGACTGTTTGCTTCGGTACACATACACCAAGAACAGTTCCAGCCTGTTTGCTTCGGTACACATACACCAAGGATAGTTTCAGCCTGTTTGCTTCGGTACACATACACCAAGGATAGTTTCAGACTGTTTTCTTAGGTACACATACACCAAGGATAGTTTCAGACTGTTTGCTTCGGTACACATACACCAAGAACAGTTCCAGCCTGTTTGCTTCGGTACACATACACCAAGGATAGTTCCAGCCTGTTTGCTTCGGTACACATACACCAAGGATAGTTTCAGACTGTTTTCTTAGGTACACATACACCAAGGATAGTTTCAGACTGTTTTCTTAGGTACACATATACCAAGAACAGTTCCAGCCTGTTTGCTTCGGTACACATACACCAAGGATAGTTCCAGCCTGTTTGCTTCGGTACACATACAGCAAGAACAGTTCCAGCCTGTTTTCTTAGGTACACATACACCAAGAACAGTTCCAGCCTGTTTTCTTAGGTACACATACACCAAGAACAGTTCCAGCCTGTTTGCTTCGGTACACATACACCAAGAACAGTTCCAGCCTGTTTGCTTCGGTACACATACACCAAGAACAGTTCCAGCCTGTTTGCTTCGGTACACATACACCAAGGATTCGCCTGGAATGTTTAATATCCTGCAGAACAGCAAAGCACAGAATTACTTGGCAACACACTATAAGATAAATATACATTTTTTTGCATTTGGCAAAGATTTAAAGGAGTTAAAAAGGTAGAAAAGTAAAATTCCCGTTTCAACGCCATTAAGACATATTGGGGAAAACGGTGTTAGGCCCGTATTTTCCAAGACCTTCGGCACGTTAAAGTCTGATGTGGTCAGTATCATACCTGGCCGCTTTACCTTCCAAGATTTCTCTGGTACCCATTTTTAGAGGCTAGGTCGACTCCGGTGTGTGTTTTTTTTTAATAGTACAAAGGAATATACAGGTTTTAGCTCTTTTGTATTTAATTTGTTTATTTATTATTGTGGCTTGGATGTGACATCAGTGTGCTTAGTTTCTTTGTTTAGTATGGCCAATCAGAGGTGACAATTTGTTCGTGTACTCTGAAGTGTAAGCAACATTCCCCTGGGAACAACTGTGTTAAGAGCACACTTATCTTAACGTAGTCTTTGTGAGACAGGGAACATAGATCTGTTTGCTTAAAAACTCTGACCTACTTCTATAGCCCAGAAACATGTAGCAATCAACACTAAATGTAATTGTTATTTTTGTAAAATGTAATGTCAGGCTGGTGGATGGATGGAGACATGGAGATCACCAGCAGGGATGAGGAAAATCTGGTGTGAAACCAACGAATCCAGGACATGACAAGCCTATGGGTCTTTACAACATTGGCTACCAGAATGAGGTAAACAAAACAGAGCTAGCAGACTATAGGTGGCGGTGAATGGATATCGTCGAGGCACTCGTCAGATTCCTCATCTTGAAGTCGGAGTATCTCTGTGGAACTGTCTCAAAGCTGTCTGGACAGCCAGTGTTGCATGCTGGATCTGACGTGGAGAAGGGGCTTAAGTACAGCCACCAGAGGCTGGAAAACAAAGTTTTGGCCAGGCCAGCCTACACCACTCTGTCTTCACGGCAGTCCGAGCAAGACCACAGTCTGCTCTAGCAAGGAAATGGGCTGAGGTCGGAGGTATCCAGCCAAAAGGCGCAAAAAATCAGGGTACCACGCAGTATCGCTAATGAATGTGTGAGCTTTTTTATTAAAAAATAAAAACAGATATAACATGGCGTGGAATTTGTGCTTTTCATTTGTTCTTTATTACTGCTTATATCATCATCATCATCATCATCATCATCATCATCGCCTTTCACTCCCTTGAGAGCATAGGCCACGAATTAAGGCCCTCCAGTCATCCCTGTTCTAGGAATTATTCTCTGCTTCCTTCCATGTGTATCCCTTGTCTCTGAGCACTGTCAGAATTTCTCTTCTCCAAGTAAGTCTAGGTCTTCCTCGTTTTCTATTTCCTTGAGGATTCCATGTCAGTGCTTATATGACTGGTTTATTTACATGTAATATGTTCACTTAGCATTGCCAATTTGATATGAGAACTGATTGATGATCTTTTAATCTTGTAACACCTTTGTGTGCAGTGTATGCTTTCAGATAATACATACATCGTGACAGGTGTTTGCTTGCACGTTTACCCGGACAGAGTCGGGTACTCCGGTCAGCGTAACATATAACTGCTAAATAACAAATGATAAGCTTGTTATGTTCTTGTTATGTTCTTACCGAAGTAGAGCAAGAATCTTGATTTAATTTTTTTTTTAATACCAAGTTCGAGAGAAATAAATAGGCGTGAGATGTGAATACACGGAAGACGTGAATACTTGGGAGATGTGAATACTCGGGAGATGTGAATACTCGGGAGATGTGAATACACGAGAACCGATGGCTGAGAATGTCCTGGTGTAATGTACTCCGTGTAGGCGCTTGACACAAACGAGGGCGGCCAGAGAGAGAGAAAATCAATAGCGTTTTCTTACTGGAAGATTCGGAAGAGATTGGGGGGGGGGGGTGGGGGTGGGAGAAATGACGCAATTGTTGGGGGGTAGGTAGAAAGGGGAAGGGTAAACTATGGTTGGTCAAGACCCTATCAGTCTCCTCGTGGGTGCTCCTATGGAAGATAAGGCCCAATACGCGTTTTCAGTCTGGATAAAAATATGCCGCCCCACTTGGGTTTGGAATGTTGTGAGTCTTGCTGATAATCAAGATTCCAGGGGGCCCTTCGGGGCCTTTAATCTACTCCTTGTCCGAAACAGAGTTTTGTGTCACCATGGTGCAAGCTGCAAAGAGCACTATCTGGTAGGTAAACGGTTAAGAAGAAGAAAAGAAGAAGAAAGAAAGAAAGAAAGAAAGAGTGAAGAAAAGCTCAAAGAAACAAAAAGAAAAGACTAGTGATTAAGAAAAAAGTTTTTCAGCTGTATGTTATCTTATTAGCTGTAAATTGTTTTATTAGCTGTAAGTTGTCTTATTAGCTGTATGTTGTCTTATTAGCCGTATGTTGTCTTATTAGCTGTATGTTGTCCTATTAGTTGTATGAGGGCGTTATGTTACTTTTATGATATGCATGTTCCTTCACTAGCCCAGACAAATCTTCACAAGCCCACATAAACCTTCACTAGCCTACGCCTTCACTAGCCCAGACAAACCTTCACAAGCCCACATAAACCTTCACTAGCCACTAGCTCACATAAACCTTCTCTAGCCCAGACAAACTTTCGCTAGCTTACGCCTTCACTGGCCCAAACAAACCTACACAAACCCACTCAAACCTTCACTATTCCACATAAATCTTAACTAGTCGAAACAAACCTTCAAAAGCCAACACAAACCATCACTAGCCCAAACAATTCTTCACAACCCCACACAAACCTTCTCTAGTCCACATACACCTTCACTAGCCCAACATAAACCTTCTTCACCAGCTCAAACAAAATCTTTACAAGACCATATAAACCTTCACTAGTCCACACAGACCTTCACAAGCCTAGACAAACTTCTACAACCATACACAAATCTTCACAAGCCCACACAAATCTTCACAAGCCCATACAAATCTTCACAAGCGCATACAAATCTTCACAACCCCACACAAATCTTCACAAGCCCACACAAGCCTTCGCAAGCCCTCCTCACTTCTCAGATGAATGTGAAAACGAAAAACGTAGCAAGGAAATGGGCTGAGGTCGGAGGTATCCAGCCAAAAGGCGCAAAAAATCAGGGTACCACGCAGTATCGCTAATGAATGTGTGAGCTTTTTTATTAAAAAATAAAAACAGATATAACATGGCGTGGAATTTGTGCTTTTCATTTGTTCTTTATTACTGTTTATATCATCATCATCATCATCATCATCATCATCGCCTTTCACTCCCTTGAGAGCATAGGCCACGAATTAAGGCCCTCCAGTCATCCCTGTTCTAGGAATTATTCTCTGCTTCCTTCCATGTGTATCCCTTGTCTCTGAGCACTGTCATAACTGCTAAATAACAAATGATAAGCTTGTTATGTTCTTGTTATGTTCTTACCGAAGTAGAGCAAGAATCTTGATTTAATTTTTTTTTTAATACCAAGTTCGAGAGAAATAAATAGGCGTGAGATGTGAATACACGGAAGACGTGAATACTTGGGAGATGTGAATACTCGGGAGATGTGAATACTCGGGAGATGTGAATACACGAGAACCGATGGCTGAGAATGTCCTGGTGTAATGTACTCCGTGTAGGCGCT